>SHCU01000049.1:307920-335985 GCA_004307685.1 Ceratina australensis | reverse complement strand
ATCTAATAAAATCGATTAACACCGAGTTTATCGGCCGGCGAAGAGTCGGACTCGACCTTCCACCCGGTCTTTAGTCGCGGGGATCAATAGGGAATCGAATGCTCGAAACCTTTTCAGGTATGCGAATAAAACATCCCCGACGGGTAAAACTGTGTCTGCTTCTGATGGCATTCGCACTCGACTCTGTACGCCGGCGTATACAATCCTTTTTTTTCATGCGAGTTTTGTTTGCCGTACCCTTTTATATCGCGCCGCTGCGAGAAGGTAGAAATTCGACGTTATGTATATATTGTGCGCGCGGTGAAAACTGACACTCGGTTTTCCCGGCTGCGAGGGAACAGACCAGCTTTCGAGAATTTCCCTTTGCTACGCGATTTTTCAAGTGCTTCTCTGAACGTGCCCGTTCAATTGGACCTCTGTTTACATTCCCATACGAATATATCATTTTCGTTTAATATCACATTTAACTTAAGCTTCTGAACCATCGTCGTTATAATTTTATTTTCCATAATATTCTTTGTTGAAATTTATTGTACATATTTTAACGATCTTCTTGTTGATAAATTTATATTATTATCAGTTTTTGATCGAGGGAACATGTTTTTAATCTTTCAGGGATAGATAAAACAATTTGTCGTCGGGGAATTACGACGTATAATTGCAAATAGTCGTTTCGATCTACAAACAGTCTCACGTAAAATGTTCCGTATTGTGTTGCATCCGAGCTCAGAGAGACGAGTTCTCAGGGTTCGCGTATTACGTAACATACATCATCATTAATCTAGATCATCAGCGTTAATTGTCAGTTTTATTCGCGAGAAACTCAGATTCAGTTCTTTATTGCGCTCGTTTCTATTATAAATCACAGTCGGAAATAAAGCTTCCAGCGAAACTTTGAGCATCGCGTCGTTTCCCCGACGATGCGGGGTACGAAGAAGACTCCGATGCTGAGAAATTAATCTTCCATAATCTTTTCGGGCAAACGTGATGAATAGCCGGCTGCTGGTTCGAGTGTGCCTCGATGCAATATCAAAGATAAGATACTCCAGGAATTTCGCTTCCTTTCACCCGGTAGATAGAGAGCAGCCGCGCGTCGAACTCGTAAACGCGGGTCTCGTTTTATCACGTATTTATTTGAACAATCGTTCCGGCAATTACACGGCCCGATAAGAGACGCGCGCAAAAAAAAATCGTTTTAACGTTCACGGTTTATGAAGAGAAGAAACCGGTGATCGAGCGAATAGGCCTCGCACGAATTAGCCGCGAGTTGGTTAAAATGAACTCGCGGGGACAGTCATTAGCCGTAATTCGTACCCTATCCGCGACATCTTTTTCTACCCGTCAGAGCGGACCGATATAATTTTATAACCAGTATCGTCTTATTACCGCGCGTGTTCGATTATCAAACAGGCAGGCGGAAATCGTTACACAGAGAATTTCCTCCGTTAACCAACGACCCTCGCGGCTCGTTTTTACCCGGATTTTCATCGCCTCTTAAAGGCGGGAATGCGAGAGGATAAGGTTTCTGGGTATACGTTATTACCGCGCATTTACATTCATTAGCAAACGTCGGTGTTCGTCATTGTTTTATTGCTCGGATATATTTTCCCACACGCGCATCACTCGTTAACGATTTCTTTCCGTAGATTCTTTTTACGGGTCATTGCTTCCCCCCGGTAGACCAGCCACTGTTATCACCCTCCCTCTTATCTTCGGGCTTTCATTTCCTTTCTGCTCCCATTTACATCGAAAATCGTCTGGCTTCCTTCGAACCACGAAATAATTCTATACGATAATAGAATAATTAAACTCTTTGCACTCGAATAATTTCTCCACAAATATTCGATGAATTCTTTACACACAAATTTGAATTTTATAATAAATAAGTTTAATTCGATCAGTAATATTTTTGTAACAATTATTTTATGAAACGAGTGGTGATCGCGAGTTGCCTATCGATCGCGAAAGGTCAACCCACTCGTTTTATAACGAGATGAAAACAGTTTCAAATAATCGTACGAATTTGCCTTGGGAGCTTCGAGGTTCTGACACAATTTTTCCCGGAAGCGTAGCTCGTGTTTCACGGCGAACTCTCGACGCTGTGAACATCGATCTCGCCTTTTTGAAACGATAATACGGCAAAGCGAGTATCGAGAGAGTGACAGGAGTTACAACGCAGATTGCTGCTTACCAGGCGGTTTCGCGGCATGCAACGGCCGGGACTCCATTGTACCGGAATGCATTGTGATATAATCGTGACATTCTCACAGCCGTCAATACGAGGAGGATGATTGTGCAACAGCGGTTGAAAGAGCCCGTGGAATTGATAAAACTGTTAAGAAGTTTCCTTAAACGGCGTCCGACTGTACAGTTACCCGATTCTGGCCAATGAAAATCATTTCCCATTACCCGGCGGGACCCTCGCGCGGTTTTAATTAACCTTAATTCGAGCTGAAACATCTGCTGCCTTTTCTATTTCCAATATTATCAAGCGACGCCGTAAACGGTCGTCAGGCTTAATCGGGTGACTTCGAACGGAAAAAATGAATTTAGAGGTTGCTCGTTACTGCCACTATTTAATTACGCGAACGATGATCAAAGTCGCGTTTCATTCCCGATGCGACGTATTAATGGTCCCATCGTTACGATTTTATTTCACCGTAACGGTTTTACGAGGTTGGTGGCAACCTCTCGGTAGTTACTCGATGATTTCCCTGCGAGACTCGTCGTCAACCGGGAGATTAGCCGCGAACAAATTATGAATCGAAACAAATTAGATTATTACAAATAGTTAACGAGCCCGCCGGGTGGGAACGAGGCTGTGGAAAAAAGAAAATCTTTTTACCTAAGTCACCGCATTTTCCGGCATCAAAAACCGACTTTCAATTACTTTCTCAAGGACTCTTAGACCCGCGGCATTAAAGAGCGAAACGTTCTCTGTCATTACGTGACATGTAATTTTGTAAACGCGTTTTACGTTCAAACGGAGATTACTTTCTCCGGTTAGATTTTAAGAGGGCGACCGCTCGTTGAAAGAATCGTAAATGCGCGCTTAAAGCGGGATGAAAAGTTGGCTTAAAACAAACATAACTGCTTTATGGGATCGACTTGCAAATTCGCATTACGCGTTGACAGGCATTACCCGCTATCGGTGAACGTTCCCCCTGTATTTTTTTTTTAATTCGAACCCCGGATTAACTCCCGTCGCGCATTAATTTCAACGATCGATCTAGATCGAAGAAAGGGGGAGGCTATTTTAATACCGAGAGAATCTCGCGTTTATCAGCGCGCCACATTTATCGCGACCAGATTGCCTTTAAATCCGTGGCTCCGATAAGAAGGCGAGGAGACAAGTTTCAGTCGGAAGACGAGCAAATACCATCAAACGATACCGTGATCTCTTGAAAATCGACTGTTAACGCGTACCTCGGCTCGCAAATATTTGTAGAGAGATTGGTCTCGCGGGATTATTTTGCTTTTGACCGTGGCAGACGCTTTTGCGAAGGAAAGAGAGTTACACTGAAAAAAGGGTGGAATCGATAAACGTGGGATTCGGGCGAGCGCGACAGCTGTAGAAAATTGGAGCGGTGAAATACACTCGCGACATTCGTTCGCTACCCGTTTTTTCTTTCATCGCGCGAATTATCGAGTATTCATTCCGCGAAAGCTATCGCGGGCGTTAGAGCTTCCCTGCCGCCGCTGTCAGGCATAACAGAACCGAGTTCTTTGGTATGCGACTCATTTCGCCGCGACGAAATTGCAATGTAAATTTGCGAAACGCCGCCCGATTACGAACACAATCGCGTTTCGCTAATCTCCCAGCTTGTTGCTTCCTTTTTGCCCGTCATTTAGTCATCGATATTCTTTTCTTTTTTTTCTACCTGTTTCACTCGGCTGATACTTCGTTTCACTTAAACCAATTACGAAACGGCGCCGCTCGCTTCGCCGGTTGTGCCGTTTCGTTTAGTCGGAAGGAAATCAAGCCGAGAACTTTTGAAATGGGGCGTAATTCAATGCGAGCGCGGAATGAGCGGAATCCCGCGAAACGATCGGGAACAATGTCGCCGAGGAAAAACTTAACAAACCGCTGGGACGCGCGGCTGGAATTGTGATTCTATCGGAAACTTAATTACCGTTTAAATTGTAATTAAGACCGCGGACGTACGTGCCCGATGCATTCGTTCTTCTGCTCCCCGTGCCACCATCGATAAATTGTTACGCTGCTACGTGAACAGTGCCGACCTCGCCTACAACGTGTACGTTTTACTTGAATTTCGCAAGAAAAATCGTGATTCTACGAGTTCGTGCGATACCAGCGATACTCCAATAGAATCGGGCATTGAAAATATTTTCGTCTCAAGGTGATATATAGATACGCTGATCAATAGACTGATTCAGCGTTGGATCATATGATTAAGTGAATAGGCATTCTTATAATTCATAAGTAGACTCCGGATTTCACGCGATATCCACAGAGATGATAAAAAACTGATTGAATATTCAAGGTCACGCGAGCTATCGAAACCTGAATATAAATGATGATTTTTGGAATTCTTATTTAGATTTTATACATTGACGTTGCCGACAATGTATTTTGCATAAAGATACCAGTATCGCTCCTTATCGGATCGTTAATTAGAATTCGAAACGAAATCGCGAGGGAATCAACATAATTTATTAATTCGCATGATAGATCCTTTTTGTAGGTATTAGACGGGGGCAAAACGTGACCGCCGCGGCGAGCAGCGAGGCGAGTCGTAAACAAGAAGCCGGGCTCACGTGTACGCTCGCGGTCCGTTTTCGCAACGCATCCACGTAGAATTACACGGTGGAGAAGGTATACATAAGCAGCGGTGATTCGCGTATCGTTAATTAATACCGCGACGTCGGCGATGGCTCGCGTGTATTTATGACTGTCACAAGAACCCGTTGGTAATATCTGTTTTCCGCGAGGTACGTACGTATTACGGATTCGTTCGAGCCCGCGTTCCCCTTTCTCGCGTGCCGCGCGGCTCCTCCGCTCCTCTTCGTTTGCTCCGCGAGGAAATATCGCGATTACGTAAGCGCGAAATAAATCCCGCGCCGTTCTGAATTGTGGCCCGGCAAAATAAACGCGTTTCCATGTGTATCGGTCGGGTAAGGGAGAATTTAGCGGCGAGCTATGTTGGGTAACGGTTGAAAATGTTTCATTATGAACGCACCGGGTCGGGTCCGGGGGGGAGGGGGGACTCTGGGTTATTTATCGGCTGTAAACTGGTGAATTGTAACTTTGATAATTTAAACGCGTGATCAACGTTCCGATGCAATCGCGCGAACCTATCCGCCGCGCGCTTCCGTTGCCACTTTCTCATAACGATATTCGCAGTAATTAAAATGGCACGCGGCCCGCCTTGCTTTCCATTATTCGTATCCGCGCGCACGCAGCCTCTCTTTCTCTCTCTCTCTATCGGGCTGTTATTCCTACCAGCGGTCCGTTAATGGACCGCCTTTGAGCCACGCGTTACCGATGGCGACGTCGTATTACCTATTTTTCCTCTTTTCCAACGCTCGCCTTCCATTTCCAGCGACGTTAAGGGACGCGCGCTTGTCTATTTCCTGATTTACGAGCTTAATCTTTGTCTCCGCTCTTATCTCCACTCCGAACGTTATTTACAGCTCGCGTGACGCGTATCTATCTTTATCCTTCATCGGAATAACAGAAACCCGTGCGAGCTAATTGATTCTGTGCTTGAAATTCAATATGGAATTCACGTTGTAATAAGGAAGAATTTTTATTAGCCGCTGCGCTTATTAACTTTTTTCTTAGCTTCTTCCCTAGTTTTTATTCTAATTCACGGCTCGCCATCCGCGTTTGACCGTTTGCGTTTAATTAAGGTCTCGTTCAATTTTCCAGTGAATTTTTTTAATTTATGCGACGTGGTTTCTCCTCGCGAGGAACGGTTTCGAAAAATCAGGGAAATTTCCCGTATCTAGAACCGCGGGTATCGCGTAAATAAATATAATAATTTGATACCGCGGCGAATCCCGTGATAATTATTGCTTCGGATCGAATTCTGCCTTTTCATTATTACAGCTTCATCGGTTTTGCGCACCGCAACGAGTGCTTTTAATTATTACAGCAACGCGCGCACGCCTGATTCTTTTATTCGCCGGGCGCACACGTATGGATGCACGGCCCACGCGTACACGCCGTTGTTCGAACGAAACTATTACGTCCCCTTGTTTTCCATCGGAACACGAACGGAGTTTATATACTCTTCTTGCATATTAATCACGCCGCGTTTTCAACCGCAACCTCGCGTGACGTGACGTGACGCGTCAACATTTCAAAGATCGCATCTGCCAACGGGCAAAACGAATCACTCCGTATCCTGTTACCTATTATTATTTTACCTTGAACGCGTTAATTTATGCGTAAACGTTTTTAGAAATCAGAGTCCGTAATTGAAATGCATTTATACTCCGAACGCAATTACTTGTAATGTTTAACCCTTTGCACTCGGAGGTGACTCACGGGCACCGTTCGCTTCAGAAAATAATCGTTGTATCGCTTAAATATATTACTTATCGAATCACACATAAGTATTATAAAATTCACGTCTACATTAATTTAAACATCGTCGAAAATAAAATTGGATAATAATTTGAATTAACATTAATTTGTATGTAAAAAATTCTTAAAGTATCCGCGGAAAGCAAAGGGTTAATAATATCTAAACGACGAGTGGACGCAATTAATGTCCGAGTAACGATTTAATTTAGTTGGGTCGTTCGATATAATTGCTGGAGAACTCGCGAAGTATTTCGAGGAGGTAGACGTTTCGGCGTGCGGCAGTAAAAACTTGAAGTGCCGCGGCACGGATTTACAGGTCCATTCGCGTTGATTACGAAATTTCAGACCGGATCCTGCGTTTTTCACGCGTGCGTCACGTCAACGAGTAACTTTAACTTCGATTTCGGCTTGCGTCGACGATTCCCAACGAGAATTCCTCTACCATTTCCGTTCCACCGGCGCCCGGGAGTAAAACTTCATCAAGCCCCGTGCCAACTTTTATTCGCGCCCGATCGACTTTGGCCTTCAAACCCTGTGCTAGTTTCTTTTTGGCAGCTACGCGAACGCGCATTGACGCAAACAGTCGCGTTTTTATCGCGGTAGAGAGACGAGTATTGATTCGTTCCTGCTCGCTGCGAAACGTGCGCGACGTATATTTTAAACGCGAACGTTTCGAGTCCGTTTATTTGTTTTACGTAAACTCCCGATTCCGTGAAACTCTTATCGCGACACTTTGTCACTACTTCTTTTTTTCATATCCTGCTACATGTTTTTCTTATTATCGAAAAACGTGTAATTTTTTGTCACGCTAGATTGCCGGATGTTAGGTATATACATGTTTTGCCTGAAACGAGCCAACTCGATTCAAACATCAAAGTTGGAAGTACTTTTTTAAAATAAAATTTCATTTGAAATAACTTTCGCATGCAGATTTTTTTATTAGATTTATTTATATTTCTTTTGCGTGATACTTGAACGTTTTAAATATTCTGTATATTAGATAGAGTTCTACTACTTTTTTTTAACTCCTAATTCAACTCTAGTAATTCTTAAATCATATATTAACAATCACGCAAAATTAGAATATTCTCTTATTATTATATCTATGCCCTTTTGCAGTTTTATTAATGTAATATCTAAGAACTGTTAAAATTTCAATACTTTATTGACACCAGGATCACGCCCTGCCGTATCCAGCAAATATTTCTGACGATGCAATCGGCATCGAGCGGCTTCATAAAAATCCAGGTGCCGAGTCTTATTGGAATTGGCAAGCGATCACGGCTGCGTCTCGATATCGCGTTCCCCAATTTAGAAATCGACCGGAAAATCGTCTCGAACCGAAATTCTCCTCAAACTAAATTTCATTCGGCTGCAATATTTACCCGGGTCGTTTCTATTTTTAACGTTATGAAATCGACCGAGGTAAACGCTTGACCGAGCGCGATGCGACTGAGTGGCACGGATATTTAACTGCCGATTCGCTCGCGTGGTTAGTTGTTGTTCCCCGCTAGTCACGGGAATCTATTGTTTCTGTGGGAAGTAGCCTGCGGACCGAAGGAGAAAGAGAGAGAGAGAGAGAGAGAGAGAGACTTGTCTGAATGGAAGTAGATCGCGAACGTGGAAGTGTTTCACGGTAATCGGATTGACTTGGCTGGGTCGCTACCAGATCTGTTAAAATATTACTGGCATCCCGGGACGCGAATAAGAAACGTCGTCCGTCAATATCCCATCCGATTTACATGTCCCATCGCGCATCCAATTAATATCTAATCAGATCACTCTGATATGACCGGAACGTATATTTAGTGTCACGTTTCGTGCTAATTCGATTACTTCGATTTCGAGGAATTGAAGACACACGAAAATGAGAATATCAAACGGGAACGTTATGAATCGTGCAATTAAAATTGGGAAAGAGGTTAATAAGCAAGTAGCAATGAACCGCGCGGTGATCATTTAATTTAATTTGTAAAATGGCCCGAGGCTGGACGGTTTGAACCGCTGCTGCTCGGAGCCATGAAACTGTCATTAAAATTTAGCAGAAAATATACCGTCCGACGCGACGCCGGTATTATCTTGATATCTAGTCGGGAAGAAAACTATTACCAAGCCGTTTGCTGAAACTTCATCGCAGTTAATTAACGGTCACGCGAATCGTTTTTTAACTTCACGGGTAATCATGTTTTGAAGGATATTAACTTCAGACGCTAAAAACCGTTGTAAAAAGGGAATGTATAAAATTGAGGCCCTTGTTAAGCGACTCGTTACACTTATTTCTCTTTACATTAATTTCGAACTTAACTATCGGCAGACTGCGAAATAAAACGTTTATGGTTGGAAAAAGTGTGGTACAAATGAAAATCGAGATTTCAGATATTTCGCGTATTAAACCTTTGCACTCGAGTGGTGACTCACTTTGTAAAATAACGAAATTAAAAATTACTACAAAATTCGTTTAAAAATTGTCAAAGAGAAAATCAACGGCGATTTTATCATTTATGAAATAATTATTACGCTTTGATTGTAAAATAATTAAATTAAAAATTACCCTAAAATTCATTTAAAAATTGTCAAAGCAAAAATCAACAGTGATTTTATTACTTACGAAACAATCGTTACAGAGATAAATTGTAAGTACTTACGGGAAATTTTCCTCGAGTGCAAAGGGTTAAGTTAGAACATTTTTAATTCGCATTCGACGGTGCACGAGATCCGAAGTCTAATTATCAGACACGAACGGTGGTAATTCGTGGTACAGAAGTTTCGTCGGTAAATTTCGAGCCGCTGTAAAAGAAGGCGAACAAAGAAGAAGCCCGAGGAGGGAAAAAAAGGTCAATGGGGCCATCGCGGAAAGCTTTTTCCTCGAGATTTAAATGTTACCGGATATTAAACTGGTTGAACGAGATAACCCTGCTCTTGGCAAATGTCAAATCGTTCGATTTTAATACCAGCGTCCACGGGAGTTCCTTGGTGTAATTTAGACGTCTGCGAAAATCCTCGGTCGACCCGGTTCAATCGCCGCCAATTACTCCTTACTAAAAATTGTATTCACGTTAAAACTCATAAAAACCGTAGCTTCGGTCTCATTCACGGAGATATTAAATCTTTGCACTCGAGAGGTGACTCACGGTCATCACTTGTAAAATAAAAAAATAAAATAAAATATATATTAATTAAATTAAATTTAATCATTAAAATTCATGTTGATAATTGATGTTAATTTAAAAACTGCTGAACATGAAAATTAACAGGAATTCCATATATGCAGTAAATATTTTGGGAAAAATGCCTCGAGTGCAAAGGGTTAAAAAATCTGTTCCCAAGATTTTCTACGGTATCAGACTGTCTCGCTGTCAGGACTAACGGAAAGGGTCTCCGGCGTCGATTACAATTATTATCGAGTTAATTCGCCACTCTCTCGAAAGCTGCACGGTATAACGTTCAGAATAATGAAACCGGATGATGAAGCCCGACGTTTAATTGCATCGGGTACCGGGACGGAACGAGGAAAATGTAACCTGCTACCATAATAATACGCGCGCTAAAGAGCTCGTTTCGTCGAAATCGACTGACAACCGTGACTATGAAGCGCGTTCCCTCGTTATGTTCTATTTAAATAACGCATTTACATAAGCTGTTAATGCGTTCCTCGGACGCGCTCACGTTGCAACGGGACCGGAGACGTCGTTGCACGTGCACAAGGAACGTCCGCAGACGTGAAAACTAATCCCAGCGATTTCATACGAAACGGGAAGATTCTTCTTTCAGACGCCGTGTGCATTAATTATTTCACGTCGATAAATCGTCCGGTTAGACACGCGTGACTGAATACGTAATTGATGAATGTCTGAAAGGTTAGATTACAACGGGGTAGCATCGTCGATGAAACCGTTACCACCGCGTTTAATATCGCGATTAATATTGTTTCTCGTTCTACTGAACTGCTATCACGCGTTCGGGATGTCTGTATTTTCTATAATAATCCGTTGTTAATTGCGGGATATTCCATCACGCGGTCATCCTGATAACCCGTCCAGATAATTCGAATTTACAATATTTGCCTGAATTTTGGTACGATTTCGACGCGAGATATCAATCGTAACATTTTTATTCTCCCGTCGTATGGAAAGTGAGAAGGGATTCGATTTTCGCGGGCAAATACGTGTTTGCTGTCGCGAGTGTCGCGAGCAAACGCGAAAATTCTCGAAAAACAAGGGGAATCGACATGAATAATACCCAGCTGCGCCCAACGCACGCTGCTGCTGCCTGCTCTTTACCTCTCCGCGTATTTCCATCTTTTTTTTTCATTCATCGAAAGTTGCCGCATCTTTTTTTTCAGAACAAGTCAATAGCAAAAAACGATGGGTATACGTTATACGCGGCGCGTAGTATCGTTTCCTCTTCTGCGAACATTCGCAAATAGCCGTGCTATTTACTCCCCCCGGTTGTACGTGTGGCACACGCACGCGGCCGGCGGTGGTGGATGTGCGCGAGCGAGCGAGCGAGCTCGGTGAAACTCGTGAAAGGAAAGCTATTCGAGTGTGCCCGCCGAATCGGGAGTTCTGTGTAACCTGTCGAATATAAATGCGTTCGTTCTGCAAAATGTTACGAATCGGCGGGTAACCAGATCGCGTGTGTGCATGCATCGTACGTACACGGGGATAGCCTGCTGGCTGTTGCCGGCCTCTGGGAAAATGATCCCAAGGGAAGCCAATTTATTGATACGCGAGCCGAACACAATCGAATGGTTAATGTAGCGGAAAACAATTTTAGACCGCACACAGTCACCGTATACTCTCGCATAATAATAATAATAATTATATCAGGCTGAAACGTGTCTCCATCAACCCGGCGGCGAGTTCAGCCGCGGTTCAATTAGATCGATTCGTAATCGTCGTTTATTGCAAATATAGCTTTTTTCGTTCTCCATTTTTCCATCTTCGTTCAGGGTATGTAATTAACGGGGCTTTTTAATTAACACGAGTCGAGTACGCACTCGCGGACCTCGGGTGATCATTATAACCGGTAAACGAGAGATCTCGGCGTCTTCGGTGCCACCGGTTGGCTTTGTCGTCCCGGGGCAAGTGCGTCGCGGTTCGTTTTCTGTTTACGGATCAGCGCAACGGGGAGAGCCCTTCTCGATTCCCTTGATCCTGCTGCCTCCTTTTCACCCGGGATCCCACGGGTGATGCTCGTTATACAGGGAATAATAATGCGTCGTTATCATTAATAGCGGGCGGAACGCGGAATGGTGGATTTAATTCGCGAAGTATGCACGAAGTTTTACAGTTATCACGGTTTGATGTATGGGCCGTTGAAAAACGTCGGATCGTTAACTCTGCCGGGCGCGCGGCCCGGACGAATGATTTCTGAACCAGTGCACCTGCGATAAACGACGTTAGCGTTAACGTTGTTACGCGCGATTCGATGAAACACCGATTCCTCGCGTTCCCTCGTCAAAAGGGGGGTATCTCGCACGCTATTTATTACTCTATTATTACATTCGCCCTGTCGGATAGTAGTGTAATTGTCGATGCCGGCGATACCGGGCTCCATTGTTTTAAATTGCAAAACCGATTCCGCACTCGCAGACACCCGTAATACTGGTACTCGGTTACGTCGATTGTTCGGCCCGACAACAAGTGTACGGGAAAGGTTCTCAGCACGATCTCACATTTTTACGTCCCACTTTCGAGTCCCTTCGACTCGGCTAAGAACGTCAGTCATTGTTAACGTCCATGGATATTAAACGGTAAACGATGGACTCTGAAGATTCGTACAATTAGCATCTGACGTTTAGTAGATTCGTTACGCGACTCGAAAATAATGCATCGGTCCTCGAATAAAAAACGATGACGACCCAATAAGCAGAGAGTCATAACAATATTTAAAAGTATGTAGCTTTGAATTTTGCACGCAACGTCATTACGAATGTAAAATTTAAAAACTGCAGAGATTTTTAAAATATTCGTAGAATGATGTTATTAAATATTTGAAGAGCATGCATAAAATACTATCTCTCGTAACGTTACAAAATTCATATGAAATCAATGTTTCAAGCAATTGGCTAAATATTTCTTGCTCACTCGGAAAGTATTGAAATTTTAACAGTTATTGGACGTTATTGGACATTAACAGGAAGCTGTCCAGAACTTTAGAAATTTCGAAGCTATTAAAAAAGTTATTACATCTTGAGTACTTACGTCGAATATTAAAATTTTCATTTCGGTTATGAAAACAGGCGCGACAGTGACAGAGCCTCGTAATTATGTATAATTATTAATATTTTATTTAAGAGTATCTTACAGTTAACGTTAACCAGACTGTCGTTTGTATGAATCTCTGACGAATGATTAAGATAGACGTTAAAATAATTGTATTCAATAGTTGAAGCAACTTTCACAAAAATATAAAATTTACAAAAGAATTCTATAAAAGGTACATAAAAACATGAGTTATACAACTCGTAGACACTGTAAAAATAGTTGCAAGCCTGGTAGAGTCTTTTCAAATATTAAAAATACTACGTTAAAAATGTTCTGCGAATTAAAAGAACGCGATTCTACAAATTCTACTGCTTTGTAAATATCATATTTTTCTGAAAGCTTCTCGCTTGAAATACCGGACACAACCGATCTACTGTACGTCTTAAACTTTTTAACTCGTATAGCCTACTGGCAACAAACGGTGTTACAATAAACGAGGTTGAAAACGGTGAACTTTGGAAAAAGGGTAGCGAGGGAATCGAGTGTCGGGGCGCGTAGGACCAGGAAGTAGCACGATGGTACACTAACCGCACGGACTTTTTCTCATCGCCCGGTACTTTACGTAATTGACTTCCTGGTAGCAGCCGCGGAAAGGATCGAGGACGGCACGGGCCCCCCCGTCGGAACAGGGAGGACGGAGGGTAGTTTAGTTACCGGCGTGGAGCTATTTTCACGCGGCGGCGAGTGAGAAACAACTCGAGCACGTGGAGGCAGCGCGCAATGCTTTTTACAGTAATCACGTAATAATGAGAGTGTAAAATTCATAAAGCGCGGACCGAGTCGCGGTGTAATAAGCCGGGAGGAATCTCGACTGGTTTTCGAGCTCTCCCCGACGCTGTCGTTTCTCGTCTCTCTATTTCCCAGACACCGGACGGCAGCGGCGGCGGCGGCGGGCGTTTAACGTAAAATAAAGAGCGACATGCCGACCGTTTTACGAGGTTTAAGTATTGCCGGGAAACGTTTGACTCCGCGGGCGTCCGTTATGCTTCTTAAGGAGCGAGCGAGTCTGTTGTTTCGTTTCATTACTTTCAGCGCGCCGCAGAAACGGAAGCGGCGTATTACAGGAAAAATCGCGGGGGCAAAAATCTCGCCGTGCTACGGTAAGTCCGAAACGGCGAGCGACGCGATTTTAAATTTAACGCTCGTTTGAATTTCGATCGGCGGTTAATTGGCTCGTTAATGGAACGTCTCGAACCTTGACAAACACATTAAATATAATGGTGAAAGAATCGCAACGGTCAGTCGAGAGCTAATAATTATTCGATAATTGCCGCCTCATTCCCGTTCTTGTTCGCGGAATCGAATTCCCCTTAATTTCTGAATCCGCCGACCTCCGAGGGAACTGGCCCCTGGATCCGTAGTTTAAGACTAATTGGTACGGACTCTCGGTACTAATTGGTGCGCGCCACATCTCGCTTGTCTCTCTAGTCGGCCGTCTCTAATAACGCGTCATTAAGAGCGATAAATTCGCTCGCCCGTAACGGAAACAGCCTAACGCCTTTTTTCGTTAATTGCGTAAATTATTGCACGCGAGTATCGAGCATTATCACGCAACACGCGTACCCGGGGAACTCCTCCGCGACCACCCGACCTCGTCGTATGTTTTCCGAATTTCGTCCCCTCAAACTTTGTCTGTTATTCGAATTTTGCACCGAGTGTTTGGATGATTTTTACGTCGAAACTTAGCGGAATTTAATTAGAGATGTTTCAAATCGAATTTCGTTTTTTCACTTGTCGGAGTTTCGGACGAATATTCTGTGAGACATCCGAAAATATTTGTTCCAAAGGAACAGATGTTGCGTAACATGGAATATGTACTTAATATCATCACAAGTAATCAATTATTCTTGGATTCAGAGTCTTGGAAAAATAATAGATTGCTTATGGGTATATTTAATATTATTATTTTATTATTACATCAGCGATTTACCCTGTTTCCATCGTATGAAACCAGACTCGGTCCAGCTACGAGCAGTACGAATCCTGCACAACACAGTTACGTTCGTACGTTGTATGCACGTAGCAGTTGATCGATGCCTCGTTTTTGCTTCTTCAAGTTCTCGGGTATAAAAGCTCGTAACACGGAAATGACGCAACACACCCGCAGTGTACCCGAGATCGGATAACAGCCGGCTGCTATTCGTGGACGCGTTCGGTCCTTCGCACCGTAAATTCGGTCGAATTCTATCGAGATCTGGAGTCTCGATTATAAATTCGGCCGGCTTACCGTTTAATTATGATCCACGGAGGTAATTCAATTAAACTGAATTACCTTGTCCCCGTTTTAACGAGTTTCGACGCCCTTTGACCGACGTAATAGAATAATTTCACGTTAAACATCGATTAGATCGACTAGTATCGGATCAATGAAACTAATCTTTTCATCCGCATTGAAATTCTCGAAGCAATCATTGCACCGATGTCAGTATCACGTAAAACTAACAAGCTAAACTTCCCTTGTCTAAGAGTTTTCCTACATTCTGTCTGAACGAACGTAAATAAATAAATAAATAAATAAATAAATAAATAAATAAATTATATAGAAGTACTGCACTCACAGTCAAATACGTTTAATCCGGCCTAAGCATATACGATAACGTACATGTACATTAGGTAGTATATTTACCTAATTACTTCTCTCATTCGCTCCCCTAATTAGTCTTTTCCTCGGTTCTCGCGTTTCTCCGCCCGTACGGTATTTCTTAATTTCTAGCCGGCTAACGTCCTTTCTTCGAGCGTTTTCTCGTTCATTAATCTCCCAGCCTCTTTCCCCCCTCGGCTCCGAGACTTCTCCTCCCCCCGTTTCGTACGACGCTTCGACGGCCTTGTTTTCTGCTTTCCTCCCGATTCACGCACACCGGCGGACGGCTTTCAGGTTAACGGTCCCCCGCTACGGGATTATGCAAATGAAACGAGCCACGGTGTCCGCGGTTTCGGATTCGCGCGAAAACGTATTTCACCGATTTGCCGGCGCCGGTATGTTATCTTTTTGATTGCGCGGCCCGGGACATCGGCCCGGTGGAGGAGAAGAGAGCCTCACCGATATTTTTTTTTTCCCCCGGTTTCTTCTTTCTCCTCCGTCCCGTACCGGTAACAACCATCCTCTTCTCCTTTCCCCGGCTCTGTAATTTCCAGCTGGCTTCGCTTTCACGCGCCGCTCTTTTCGATCCACCGCAACCTGAACTTTCCATTTAAGGTTTTTCGCCCCATTCCCGTTTTACGAGCTCCTCCTGCGTACCGAAACGGTTTTTAACCCCCGCCTCGTTCTAATTGGAGTTCTTTGCATATCCGGCGCCAATTTACGAACTCCTCGGGTTTCCGTCCCTCGCGGGAGATCGCTCCTTATATTTATCAGCGTGCGTGCAACGAGTTCCGCGTAACGAGCATCACTTTATGGCCGAAACGATTTTCGATGCGTACGAGAGCGATCCGGAAATATTTCGAGCGTCGCCCGGGGAATTTACATTTGCTGATTAATGTTATCGCGTACTCGTATATTTGTCATATTAATCACGCGAGATGGATACAATTCCCATATTCGCTTGGTTGAGAATACTTTCGAAAGTGGGCCGTTCCCCGTTGCAATTATGTCATCACGTCCGCGATTCATCTGTTCGAGACGTGTGTGCGCGTTGTCCATTAATCAAGTCGTCTCCAACCTCTATCTCTGCCTATCTCTCTCGCTCTCCGGCCGAACGTTTCTCTTAGTTGCCGGATACGAGCAAGTTAATTAGTATTCCTAGAATACTCATCGCTCGGCCAGGTTGAACTCTCTCGCGGTGCTCGTTACACGGTGATTTCGGTCTCGCGACCTTCTTTCCCTTTTTCGTCCGGTCTCGTTCCACGCACGATCCCGCTTTTTGCGCCAGATCCGCACCGCCGCGCGGAGAAACCCGGGAAACCGAGATCAATTAGAATTGTCAATTTTTTGTACCCCCGATTTGACCGGCCGTAAGAACAGTTCGGAATTCAGTTTAGTAAATCTACTAATTAGTCCCGGGTAGATTCTGTGCACGCTTGATTAAGGTTCTGCGAGTCCGTATAAGAACGATGATTAAACTTGGAAATTTTTATAATTATTCGATATTGTATTCATTATGCAATGTTTTAGTAACGTTGTGAGGCTATTAAAAGAGTTATTGAATCTGGAGTTTAATTAGAGAATTTTGTAATTGATAATATATCATTTAGAAGGTTTAAGAGCTACTTCTCTGTAGAAAAGTTTATGGCTTTAAGCATTGAATATAATCACTCTACTATTTCCCCAGGCTTTTATCAGATATCTCACAAGTCATACAACCTTGAAATCCGATGACAGAGGATCTAAATGAAAATTCCCGATGACATTCGCATAAAGAAAGGGATAATAAAAACCGTTGAACTTTAATACAGAGGGTACATTATGTGGCGAGCCTCTGATTACATTCCTTGTTTCATTTTCCTCGGTCTCCGATTTCTTTGTCGCATTCCTCGCATGTTACCCACGCATACCGTACGCGGTTAATCATCTCGCGCGGAAGCTACCGGACGATAATCTTTGTATTAAATAATCGCCGCGTGTTATCGAAGTCCGGGAGATAAATTTACGCCCGGACGAGCAAAGAATTTAGTGGGAGGCGAAACCGCAGGGACGTGAAACGTAGTGGTTATTAGAAAAGTGAGCGCGGTGCGGGTATCAAAGGGGTTGCGAGCTTAACTTTCCGAGGATTACTCGTTCGAGAGTCAAACGGTTAAACTGGGGTGGCGGATAATGAAACGAGGAGCGGAAGGGTTGACGCGGGCAAATAACAATTGAAGGGGGTAAGCGCGAACACAGAGGCGGATAATAAAACTGTATTCAGCGCTGCGCCCGGGATAAGTAGAAACAGAACGGAACGGAACAGATGGGAAGGAGGGATGGTGGGAAACAGGGTTAACGGTAGAAAGGGGAATTGTGAGAATCCTCTGGTTGCCGCGATGGCACGTGCCCTGGTCTCACGACGTAAATCAGCGCACGTGCCTCTCCGCAGTCATAGGGTTCCCTCTGGCCAGTTCCTTCTTTGAATCGGCCAGCCGGATGATCGATACTTTTCCCGATAACGCTACACGTTCCTATTAGGGGAATTAGTATACATCGAGCCGCGCCAAGGAACAGGTTCCTCGACGATGAATTTTATGTCCGGCGAAAGGCTCGCAGCGGGAAAAATGGATTTTCAATATGCACTTATCTTATCATTAGACTGATCATTTCTGTTATAGAACATTTTTATGTATTAGGATAGAATTATTATATATATAATATTAAGGAATACATAAAACAGTTGATTGATGGAAATATAGTTAGTCTCCTTAAAGTATTTAAAAAAAATATGATTACGGACTACTTGTCGCGCATAAAAATTCTGCGTGCTTCTGTACATAAAATTTTTCTATCTAACACATAAAATTGCAATTACGCGCTATCAAGATATGGGGTCTAAAGCGTAATTACTCGTCGCCGTGCGGCGTACGGGTAATTCGAGCAGCTGCAATAGAATATAGCGTTGCTTAATTGAATGCATCGTTCTTGGAATAGTTGAACTTGAAGCCACCGGGACAATTGAAATTCTGATTCGAGTACACGCTCGAATACCTATAGAACGTGGCAATCGATTCTCGTTTATGAAGTGAAGTTATCGCGCTACGTAATCCAATTTTCATCGAGACGTATCTACGTTGCGATTCGATCCTAAAACACGTGATGTACCGGACTAACGATTTTCCTAGCTTATTACGTTCGACCGTTCCTAAAATTGCTTAATTATTCGATCGAATGAAAAACGCTTCCGACGTAGCCAGGTTTAATCGCGGTTTGTTCGGATAATATGAGGCTCGTTCGGTTATCCGGTAGATGAAGTGCGTACGGATAAATGGAGTTCCATTGTATCTTAATTGTTAGTAGAAATGGGCACGTGGTATCGAGCGGGGTTAGCTGGTGGCGGCAGGTATATAGACGGTCATTGAACGAGGAGGTGCAGGTTGCACGTGCGGTGCACGTCGCCTGCGGCTCTCTCTTCGGGGCAACCCGCAAATGGCAAAAGCAATGCTAGGCGCACACCGAGAGTACGGCGGACTGTTATGTAAGAGATGTGTCAGGCTGGTAACGCGCCGTGGCGAGGAGGAGAAGAGAACGACGGGCACCGGGACGTGAGAAAGAACAAGGATCGCGGGTTGCTCGCAGAGACATAAACTGGCGGGCGAAAGACAGTTTAAAAGTCCGCGCGGGGAATAAAATACGCTCGGCGTTTAAGGGGCACCCCGTCGTCGCCGCTGCCTCGTGAAATACTTCTTAAGCCCCCCGATCGAAAAGAATCCTGTCTCTGATCATTTTAACCCCCTACAGACCGAATTTTTGTTTTAAGTTGCAAGAAATTAAGGGAACGAAAAATCAGCGATTATAAACTCACATATGCAGATGAAAAGAAATTGTTTCGTTTGTACAATTTTATTGCAATATATTCTACGTGACTTTCAGATAACAACGGCTTATGATGTTTACACTTCTGTGTATAAAAATTGGTAAAATAATGATAAATTAGAATGTGACCTGAAAGTTACGTGGACCCATAGCGGGTTAAGTTGAATTTATTCAATGAAGATGTCAACGTCATTCCG
Organism: Ceratina australensis; assembly: GCA_004307685.1. Taxonomy (NCBI): domain Eukaryota; kingdom Metazoa; phylum Arthropoda; class Insecta; order Hymenoptera; family Apidae; genus Ceratina; species Ceratina australensis. The sequence goes on along the minus strand of SHCU01000049.1, from coordinate 316,530 downwards.
TTGTTTATTCGTTTCCGAAAATTTGTAACGAAACTGGGGCGTGATAACAGAAATTTAAATTTCGATTAATTAACTTGGTAATTAACAAACGAATTCACGTGGAATATTCATGCAGATCTTCCTGGTTACTTTCGTTAATTAATACATTTCCATCGGTTGTTAACAAATTTTCCAATTATCGCTCGGCTGCATCGCCGGCTGGAAAATTCCCCGCATTGTTACTATCCCAATAGATGTACAATTTCAATATTAATTCTGCGTATTTGTCTATACTCGAGCATTGACGTTTATTAAAAACGCTGATGACGAATCCACATTTCCCCATTTCAATCAACCGACGATCATTATTATTATTATTACGTCATTGGACTAGATAGAGGATTGCATTTAAAATTGAATAGCGTCGTAAGATTTACAAGCAGTATGCTTTGCGACACACACACACACACAGGTGCATAGGGAGAGAGGGAAGTGATTTACCGCAAATTGCTCGTTCCCCGAGCAGCATTAAGCATTAGGCAATCGTGTGCGCATGTTGCAACGTCATGTGCGCACGAAAGGCAGAGAGCGCAACGGCAAATATCGGCGTGGAATAGGCCGCCGAAACGCTCTCTTCCTGCTTATATCGGTTTGATGTTCCCTGTCGAGCGTCCGTGTTCGCGGCACGTCGGCGAACAGAGCCGAGCCCGATTCAATCGATTTTCACGCGTAATCGGCTCGCCGCCTTCTTATTTGTGCACCCGGTTACCGGGCCTGTGGAAACTGGGGCGAACCGCGGCGAGAGGAGGCATTACTTTCGCGCTCGCTTCGTTTTACGGGAACCCATTTTTAATTGCTCTCCCCCTTGGCCGGCGCGTATCGCGGAAAAATAGTGGATCGTAAAGAAAGGATAACGGTCTCCCCGCCGTAGTTTCCCCGGCTCCTCGGAATTAAACCGGGGTCTTCGGGATATTCAATTTCCTATTATCTAACGCGACTTTCGTTGTTGGAATTAAATGCGAGGGGGAGTGTATACGAAAAGTTTGCCTCGCCGAGATAATGACGTGGGCATCGATCGGTCGATCGGTAGGTAGCTGCAAGTTTCGCGCGGCCAGTTCGTAACTTGATAATTTACGGGTAACTCGGTGTTCTTTTCCGCGTGCACCGTGGAATAATTCAAGTATCGTAGGCGTCGCGCGAAAATGTAATTTATAACTTCCGAGTAGGTATCGGATCCGTCGGGGATCGACCGAACGAATGCGCCCCGGGTGTGGAACAACAACACCTCGTCGTCATAAAGATACCGCGGCATATTGATGCGACCCGTCGTCGTCGTTTCGCGTTCGCCCGTGGTTCTTCGGCACCGGTGGAACCAATATCGCCGACGTGAACGTTCGCGACGCTTTCCCATTTTACTGCGCGTCGTAAGCGTTTCGACAACGCTCGCAGTTAAAGTCCGGTGCACCGAACGACAAGCCCGATGGGCTAATCTAATCCCCGTTATCTATCCATTAGTTCGCTCTCCGATTTATCGCCGTGAATTATTACACTCCCAACCGCGACACAATCGCCTCCCCCCTGCCTTATATTCTTTAATCTGCAAGCTCCCACCATTTTGTTTATTCATATTAACCAGGGTGCAATACGAAAGTTTACGTCAAATTATATATGGAATATAATTAGCGAACGTAATATTTGATAGGAGTAATGCACGTTAGTTGCACAAGGGTAGTACTAATTAACAAGACAAAAATTAACCCCTTGACATACGAATTAAATGGAACTTGATGCGACTGAAAAATTCCATTTAATTTCGCTCAACTGAACGGCTACGTGAAGGCTGAGAAAGAGTATATTTTATTTTGAAATTTGGATTTTTCATTCAGATTGATGTTAATAGAGAACATCTAAATAATATTAAAAAATAATAATTTAATAGTTCTGTATAGTATGGAATATTTCGATAACCAATTGTAATTTTGGTAACCAATTGTACCATCATCGTCACTTTCATATAATACATCCGACTTATACATCTTACAGGGATTATTTATAATCTTTACTAAACTCAAATATTGTCTTCATTCACCGTGCGAGACTTCTACTAAACTGAATGTTACTTTCAGTGTGTTTCTTTTTACGTGTTCGATGCTTTTTTGTTCTTGAAGTTGAGAAGGTGATAGGCTGGACCATCTCGAAGGTGGTAAACAAACAAAAATCGACGCACGAGTGAAGCAACTATGTAATCTAATTGTATACTGCACGGCGTCTGCCGAAAAATGCGCTTGACGAGTCTGACTCGTCATTGTATGTCAAGGAGTTAACAGGCCTCGAAAAGCATTGCACTTTTTGCTTATCTCTATTATATTTCAAGAGATCATTCATGTAAACGATAAATAATTGAGGTTCAAGAACATATTGTTATATTCGATATATATTGATATCCGTCCACACGTCTTCGGGTTTAATCTCTACCCTCCAATTAAACGTTTTTCGGAAACCAGCCGGGATTAAATTCCTTGTTTAATTTAACGATGATGCCGTTCGCATATTCCCCGTGATTACGTTCCGCCGCGTTATTTACCGTTTTCCATTTTACACCGATGTAAAAAAAAAGAAAAACAGCATTACATTTGGAAACACGTGCGCGAAACTGTTCCGTCGCGTAATTATCCGCGTTAACTAACAAGTGGAAACGTACAAAAAGGTTAATCGCGGCGGGTCGCCCCCGTGGCGATTATTCATATCCGGCGTATGAAAATTCCTCGGCTTACTATTTTCATTTTTTTCCCCACTCTCTCTCTCTCTCTCTATCCGCGCGATCGACGGTTGTCCATTCCGCGGCCCGAGGAATTCGAGGAAGAACGGAGGCGTTCCGTGGCGTATCGTCGAGCTCGTGGCGTTCGCATTCCGTAGTAATTACGATTAGAAAGGCTTGACGAGGGTCCGCGAGCCGCGTGCCGAAGCGAAGGAGGATCGGGATCAAAAAGTTGTCGCCGGGAATGAAAACAGGGGGAGGGCGAAGATGAACGCGAACGTCGTCGGATGAAAACTGACAGTGAAACGAGTCCCCGGGCGCGGGACCGCAACGTAATTTTCCGCGGTTGCCCGCCGCGCCATTATCCTGAAACCTTGATATATCGCACGGCATAATTACGGGTAATTAGTTGTCACGCGCAATTGGTAATAATGGCCGCGCGCCGTCCGGTCATTCCGGCTCTTTTCAAACGTAACGTTAAATATCGACGGATTCGTCGAATCGATTATATCAGAATCCCCTTTGTCTTCGTTCCTCGATTTTACAACGCGATGCAGCACGGGGATCAAAGAAATCGTTCGTCGATAACCTTGCCAATCGCGGGGTTCAAAAGTTTCGGATCCCGAAGACTCCCGGTGCTCTTCCGGTTCTCGTTAATTGTTTCAATAGAGATTACCGAGGAACTTCCTCGCGGTCGTTATAAACATTCTCGGAGATCCCGCGGCGTCAAGCATTTTTCTTACCCCAAAAATTTCATTAATCTCAATCTCGGATACTTTATCGGTTATTACTTATGCATACCACATTGTTTCTTGAAGTCGATATCAAGGCGAAAAATCAATTTTCGTGGCCCGAGTGTCTGAAACGAAGGAGCGTTCGAATCTAGGCGTGANTCTCTCTCTCTCGCTCGCTCGTTCTATTCTTTTCCTCGCTGAAAGTTTGCATTGAAATTCTACCGCGCTTCTTCCACCCGTCCAAAGACAGGGGAGGAGGACCCGTTTATATAGAGCTCTTCGAACGTTTACAAATTGTTTCTCCTCCGTTCCCAACTAGCCGTATCTCTTCTTCGTTTAATCCATTTTATTAACTTCCCTCCCGGCTCCTCCGAGGCGATTCTTATTTACGATGAAATATTTACAATAATTGTTCTCAAGGTACATTTAATTACGAAACTACCGGTCGATCTTTCGCTTTAAAGCGAATCCCCCCCGGAGTAAAACATTTCACGGTGGTAACTGAATTACTAAAATGTGTACGCAGCGTGTAATAAAAATACCGTTGAAATGATTAACGCCCTTAGTTAACGGCGCTACTCGGCTCTTCCTTCTTCTTATTTAATTTTCGGTTTCTTCATCCTGGCGAAAGGAAAATTACTTTTCCCTGCGAATTCGAATTAATTAATCCGAGCTCCCGCGAACGTCTTTAGCACTGGAATAAATCTTTCGACTCGTACGAATTCGCTGTAACGAGTCGATTATTAAGAGATTCCCCGTACCGAAGCGGCGAGATCGATGGTCGTGGCAACGGTCCGGTCAACAACCGTGATGCTTGTCAAAAATTAACCAGCTATCCGGGGGATCGATCGAATCGCGTGACGGGGACGATAGACCGCGGTAAGTAAGCTGCATTTTCCTGAATAGATTATTCCGCGTTTAGATCCAACGTATCATTCGAGCGTATAACCCGCGCGCGCGTGCCGGAAGCGCACAAAGGAGGAGTACCTGCTCGCTACTTTATCTCGGTGCTCGAGGCGTCGGGCAAACGCACGAGGGAGAGGGGAAAAAATGAAGAAAATTCTCTCACCAGAGATTGAATTAAAATGTGAGGGAGAGAGAAAAAAGAAGGGAAGAGTTCCGCGTATAAATTCACTCGCCTCTGAGGAACAGATAATGGTCTGGTTACCCCGGCATCCATAAAAATGAAACGTTTCACGTGTGACCCTTCGCCACGAATCTCGAAATATATTTTTATTCTTATTTAATTATATATAAATTTCGTTGAAAAATCAATTAAAGGAACGTCTTGTACGGTTAATTAATTAAGTCGTGAAATTCAGATGTTACGTCTTTTAATGAAACAATCAACGGTTTTTACGACCGTCGAGTCACGCTGTACGTTTCAATTAATCGACGCGCACGGTCAATCGAACTGAGATATAATCACCGAAGAGTAGCTACGCGTTTATAATTGACTTGAACGCGGAATGTTAATCGATTAATCGAAATTGTAGGTACGCACGGAGCGATAGCGATCCTTGATCGCGATTCGCGCGGGCTAGCCTCTAATACCGGTTGCGTTTAACATTCGCGCTCGGTATCCGAAACGGTTCGACACCGCGGGCATAATTCGCGCAACCGTTACGTTGAAATTAAACGCATCGATAATTCCGAGCGAAGCAGCTTGCGAGCGAAGATAAGCTCTGCGCGTTGAATGCGATTCGCGGGCAACGAGCCGAGACCAGATTCTACGAGGTTCGTCCGAGGTGAGGAAAAAACGGCGATCCATCGTTACTATCTACTTTCGAGATTATCGATCTCCGGGATGATCCAAAAAGAAGTTCCCGTAGAGCGTAGGAAAAATCGTCGTATAAAATACAACGTTCGGTGAACACTGTCAGAAATTCGTACAAAAATGTTTTCTTCAAATGAAATAGTATAATAATCATGATGTATCATTTTTATGTGGCTTGGGTGTACAACGATGGTAGGGTGACTCGTAGTAGTAGGAGTAACGACACTTCGGGTACCTATAAAAGTGGATAAGAGTTTTTCCTTGTACGCTGAATGGAATCCTTGAAGCTCGTGGATCGATCGTTGGATTCTAAGGGCGCTGGCAATTGTCTTTCGAAGTCGTTTAACAAACTCATCTTCACTCGTCGCGTCGGAGTGTCTCAACTCTTTTTTCCCGGACGGTCTCGAGGACAGGGGACGGGAAGGGAGAAAAACTCGGACCACCGTGGATTAGCTGAGTTGGTCTATAAAGGCTCGTCGGAGTCAGCAGCACTCGCCTCCCGGCAGTATAGTGACTCGGGACATGTTGAACCTCGCAGCTGGCCGATGCACTTCTTTTTTCTTTCTCATCGCGCCGCGAGGGGCCCCGTTCAACGATCGTTGCGAATGCATTTATTATTTTCTTTTTTTCTCTCTTCCCTCGCGTGCTTTTAATTGCGGTCGGAATATAAAAACGGGATTGATCGATTTCGTGTGGTATGTAAAAGTCGCGAGGGAAAATCGCTGGGAAACAATTGCGGCTTAGCGGGGTTTCTAATTCTCGTTTCCATCCGGTTAACGAGTTCTTTCCTTTCAAGTTTCACCAGAAAAATTCTCGCCCGTACACATGCACTTACGAGATTCGTTATCCGCTTCCACGTACCGCTAATTATCATTCTTATCTTTTTTTTTCTTCATTCGCAATATTGCATCAACGCCGTCGGGAGCGACGCGACTTCGGGGTCATTAGCAATCACGATGGAATTCTACGTATAGGGATTATATAACGGTGGCACCTTCCTCCGCGAGAGTAGCCAGACGTTCGGAACAATCGCGTTCGAATTGTTTGCCGTCTGCCTCTAGTGTCGCGTGACGAACAAAAAAGTAAAGGAAAAGAAGGTAACGGTAGCGTTGTAGCCCGGCGCGGAGAAAAATAGCCTCCGGGTGCAATTACTAATTAGTCGTTTAGCGAGTGGCGAGCGTTGTTTCGTTGACTCCGATGGGTAGAAGGAGAGAGAAGAAGGAGAAGAGAAAAACGTAGCCAGGAACCCCGTAACGACCTTTTGTCTTAATGTTTCTCCGCGACATCGTACGCCGCTGGTTTTTAACCGACCGGCTTCTTCCTTCCTGCCTTCCTTCCTCTCGTTCCAGCCCGGTTGATCTTCGGCTATCTCAGAGGAAACACCTACCCGGATTTATGGGAAGCCGTGAAAGAAATTCCGTAGCCTCCCCTCGTTTCGCGGAATCTTATCGTCGGAACTCGGGACGCGGTCGATGAAAGCGCAAGCTAATTGCCCCGCGTAATTTTCCGAGAGCTCCTCGTCCGGCGAGCCGATCTCTCCCGCGTCGATTCGCTCGTCGAGAGAGTTTCACGCGGTAACACGATTTCTTCGGCCGACGGATTGATTTCACAAAACCGCTGAACACTTTTTACGGTCACACGATCCGATCGCCTCGCGTTAAACCCGGCTCCGGAAATTAGGTAGTTTGTCGAGTGAAACCCTATACCCCGATTTTTCACGGGAGTGGGGTTCGAGACGCGAGACGCTATAAGAATAGGTTAATCGCGTATTGCAAATAGCATCCAGTTGGCATGAATCATGAAAGGTGGCTGTTCATTTATTCAGGCCGTAATGGACGGACGTAAATTGAACTCGGATGTACGGCTATATCAACGACTATCGACTGACGACTTATTCCCAATGGGAACTGCCTCGGTGTATCGATTTTTCGCAAAGAGGATTCCTTTCGGTATCAATGGCTCGCACGTTTTCCAGATCGCCGTAATGGAGATTAAACGAAGGATTCTCGGGCGCACGTCAGAAGTCAATCACGCGAAGATTTATGACAACGTAGGATTAGGATGTTAATGCGCGTACGGATCCCCCCGCGTAGCATTAAACTATCGTTACTCGTTCATTATAAGACAATTTATTTACTTCTTCGATCCACGGTCATCATTCAGATCCCCGTGTAATTCCCGGAGAATCCTACAGCCTCTACCGTAGAATTACATTTTATTCGTTAGAAATTAATTGGAGTGGCGTCTAATCGAGGCGCGGTTAGCTGGCGTGTTCCCTGTCTTAGGGAGGCTTAATGCGTGCCGTGAAACGCAACATGTTCGACTAGATGTACGTAAACTTATTTTTCTTTTTTTTTTTTTTTATCCGTCCGCGCTTCTGCGTGGTAGCAGCAGCTTATAAGTTTGCGCTATTGAATTACGATGGAAGACATGCACGGGTAATAGTTTCAGGAAGTGGTGCTCGCGTGTCGGTTTGCTTCGATGGTAGCCCGGTATCGCCTGTCGTATCGTATGCTACGTTTAATCCCGGGCGCAATGCCTCCGCCGTTCCCAAGGGGCTCCGCGTTAAACTAAGTGCCACGTACTTAGGTACTGTGCACGCGTAACCATCGGCGTATATCCGTTCCGCGTTGGATCTTTGGCCCGTGGCACGTCGAAAAGTCTCTCGCGAGGCCGTTTCTCCCTTGTTAACCGAAGCGAACTTACGTGGATTAATACCGGCGCGACTAATTACGCTCGCCGAGATCTTTTCGTTGGCTGGATTCATTCCGTTAAAAGGTCGCATCGATCAAAATTAGTAGAATAAAATCGAGTTAGTCGGTAGGATAATTTGTAGGACGGACGGAATGCGTCGGGCGATAATTGGCATCAGAAATTATTCAAGGGTACCGGCGGCAGTAGGTTTACGGTAGTCGCATTCCGCCGCGTACCTAATAATGTTCAGTGAAAGTTCCCTCTTATGCATGGTCGCCTGTGTTTACAATACAGTTACTGCCGCCGCGCTGGCTTGCTCCATTCTCTCGCTCTGATACGGTATTTTACGATTACCGCGAAAATAACTGCTACCACGTTGATTCGTGTTTTTCATCAACTCCTGTAATTAGGTTTTTACGACTTGATCGTGAATAAATTGCGCGAGTTCTTTTAATATAAATAACCGATGCGTTGATTTGGAAAAATTCTCGCTTGTACCATACGCATAGAAGTACATCTCTGAGTTTTTTCATAAAATTCCATTAATTAAAGAATGTCTAAAATTCACGTTTCAAGAGATTCCTCTTCAAAGCTATACTCTGAAAATTCGTAGGTCCCCTAATCCAGGCGTTCTACAAAGAACATATCCCTTTAAATTATATGCGAAC
>SHCU01000049.1:280488-298284 GCA_004307685.1 Ceratina australensis | reverse complement strand
ATATATATATATATATATATTTCCACGGTGATAGAAAGTCAACGCGTCCTCTCTTTCTTATTACCACCGCGTTGATCGATCGATCGCTCTTCAAAAGCTGATTCGACGGTTCCTTTGTAACGCGGGATGAATAATGGGAAATCTTTCCCCGACAAAAAGCTGTTTTATATTTCGCGTACACAATTTACCGAGTGGAAACCGTTTCATAATTGATCGGCAACAAGTTTGATGATGCCGAAGGGATAACGTAATAACGGCGGTAGGTAGTCGCGGAAAAAGTAGCGCAAGGTTTTACCATAAATCCGTAAATCCACTTTCGAAAGTTTGATGCCTGGGCAGAAATGCAAACTGGTTTGCATAACTCATAACCGTGAGGATGAAGCAAGTAGAGTAGAAGTACACCAACTATGGGAACAAGAAAATAATTAAACGTCGACGAAGTTTCGCGCGTGTGTACACGTTCTCGCGAAAACAGCAGTGTCGCGAGGAATTCGAAAAATGAGTAAAAGTATACGTACGGTAGTCGTTCTTCCGCGAAGCGTTTTCCCACGAGAACGGAAGAGAGCCCGCTCCGGGAATACTCGCTTTCCGGTACCGACAAAGAGACAACCGTGTCTCGCTATTGTCAGCGAGATCGCGATCGGGTCGCGTCGATGCCAGCTACGACGGTACACGCCGGGCGATATCATCGAGGAGCGGACAGGAACACGCAGGGATAGATGGACGCGTCGGGAAAAGGAGCGACGTAAAACGAAAAGCAAACGCGCGGTTTGCTTTTGCTTCCCCCGGTATTGGTCACACCGTCCTTCTCCCACTACGTGCGTCATTATCATTTTTCTCCGGCCGTTTCTTGGCCGCCGCAGCATTTCTCGCTCGGCGGATTTTCGCACGGATGATGAGTTTTCGTCACGATTCTGCGGTCACAGTCTCTGAGTAGTCTGCACGATGGAATGCCGGCAACCTCCTACCGTGTGCCGCGGCTTCGCTGTACCTCGTCGCCTACACCCACGGCCGCCTTCGGGCAGACCAGCGTGAGAGAAACCAGCGAAAAACTATGAAACGCTTTGATGGGGACCGCCCGCTCCGCTGGTAATAATAAAGGAACGAGCGAAACGGCGAGCCGCTCGCTCCGCCTGTTTGAAAAACTCCCTCTCCGCCTTGGAACACCTGTCTTCTCCGAGGAGTGAAATTGAAAATTTCATCAGCTGCCCGCGTCTTAATCCTCGCACATGTTTTTACGCTCCCTCGACGATCGATGTTTCAAAAGTTCCCCAGCATATGCAATGCACCAAATCGAGGGGCGCGGTAGCGGCCCATGGGCAAGCTTGAGCCACCAGGTGGCAGCATGCCGTTACTGCGTACCCTTATATACATATACATACACGCACGTGAGGGCTTGGCATCTCGAACTTGCATAGCTTTTTATATATTCGTAAAAAGATCAGCTGTTTTAATGTTCCAAACATAATAAGCTATAAACATGATAAGTTATATGCATGCCTTGTCGTGCTAGGATTAGATGATCGATGATATAGATGATCGAGAACGTAACCTAAAACAGACAAATAGACGATATTTGCAATTAAATATATCAAATCTTTAATGTATTTATTATAGTAGAGTCCATTTTTGCTCCTTGTTACATATTAGTTATCAATTATAACTCAATTACGTTTGAGAAACTTACGTTTGGGAAATTTACGTTCGTATGCTAAACTTCTTGAAACTTTGCCTTTAAACGCGGGAACAATTGTTTTATCACACGGAAATTTTTAGGGAATAATGGAGTCACGCACGGTTTGAAACTGGGATTAGTCTATTTTATTCTTAATTACTTAATTAGATTATCTCTTTCCGCAATTATCACTTCCAACACACACACACTGTCACACGATATTGCATTTATTTAACACTGCCCCTCTTCCCGGCACCTGTCACGTGACCGTATTAGCCGAAGTGCCCTTCGCGGGGTCGGGGGAGTTCGTGTGCCTACGCGCCGAAACGTATTACAAGTGTAATGGCGGATATCAGTGTCGCGGCGTCGTATTGTGCTTGTTATAAAAATCATATTTTTTAATTTCGGTTAACAAATAAGTATTCCTCTAGTCGTGATTCTGTTCTAGTGAAGCTATAATCGTACATTGTTAAGTAGATATAAATTCGAGTGTCAGTGATCAAATTATTTCGTCTCGCGTATCAGTTATTCTCTGTCCTTGTCTATCGGACAACGTCTCGTCAACGTCATCATATAACCACGCCAGGAATAGCGCTAATCGAGTACAGAAGGAGATTTTACACTACGTACGAGTGAGTAATCAAATTATTTATCAATGTGGAAGAACACCGATGCTCAATTTTTGCTACAGTCGAGGTAGCTAGTTAAAAACCAGAGACCTTTTAGCGGCTTAACAATTTGCTCTTAATTCGTTGAAATATGGCGTCCAGGTATTACAGCAGGATTCTTATTTGTTTTTTTTCTGCACCGTTTACGCGTATCTCAATAAATATTTCATCGGTGCGTAAACAACAGCCGTGTATGGGTGAGCTTCCAATTTTTACTCGTTCGTGCTTCGATAAATCCATTTACATTTGTTTGTTCGCATAATATGATAAAATTATAATCAAACCGCGTTCCGGGGGCGAGCTGTGATTTTAATGAGGAAAAAAGAGACAACTTTATCTTCATCCAACTTTATCCAACTTCCAAATGAAATTGTCAAGGGTAGCACGGATGAATAAACTTTGCGTACCGTAATGCGCTACGTAATTTGCCGTTTAATAAGTAGCGCGTACCGGAGTTGCTCACTGCGGATTCCGTGTGTACGGTTATTGAATTTTTTCACGCTCCCTTGAATCCGAAGGGTTGCTTTCTTAAAATACGCCGTCGAGTAAATAACGTCTCTCGAAAATATTTGCGAACGAGTTTGCCAGCGAGCGAAATATCGAGGATCCTGGTTGTCTCGCAATTACATTGGGGTATCTGCGAAAAGTATTCTAATTACTCGAACATCTTATTCCACCGTTACGTAAGCCGCTGTCGCTCTTCCTTTTAAACGCGTTCCTTACCTCGGATTCCTACTCCTCCTCCTCCCCTAACCCATCGTTGTATAGAAAACGGCGTCGTTAAAGTAGAGACGGGCATTTTTATCTTGCCTCTCGTTGAAATATCGCAGTGCGTTTAAACTGTCGTCGACGCTTTATGCAAATAAATATAAAGTAGCTGCGGACTCTCTCGTTGAATAGAAACGAACGGCGAATGTATTTCACAGCCGGTCGTGAATCACATTTAAAATTTCAATACTAATCACGAAGCTTTGATCGCACCGCGTTGAGGAGTACTAAAAGTTTCGTGACAAGTACCCGGGAACGGATTTACGACTCGTCACGCGATCCGTTAACGAGTTAATAGGATCCTTTCTTGGCTTGAGGTCCTCCGCGAAAAAAAAGATTGATGGAAATTTGTCTCGTCTCTCGAGGCTTCGAAAATGATTACGTTTCGAACGTGTGGTGACTGTGAATTCAGCCTCTGGCCGACGTCTGTGCCCGGTTTAAACATAGGACCGTGGAAATCGATAATATTCAATTTCCAAGTTTCCGTAGTTACAAGTTTCTGATATTGTTACTAGCAGCACGGCGCGTGCCGCCAACTTTTAATGGTTTTACACTAGTGACAACTTCCATTTCTGTCCTCGAATTTTGTTCCAGCTGCGCGCTAATCTCGATGGAAAATCGTAACGAACCATGGTAATACAGTAAATGCATGGACGTGTCTTTTGTGCGTTCGTAAGGATGTATTCTGGTATTCATATAAAAATCTTTGCAGATGATGTAGCTCGTGATGGTTGAGAAAAAAAAAGGAATATCTTATCCGGCGGGAAGTAGGAACGACACAATGGAACGAAACGACGGTTGATACTGAAGTATCGCCTACGTGTAATCAGCGCGACGTTGTAGCGCCACGAGGAATGTAAAGTTGCCCCGTTTGCTGCATAGATCATCCCTTGTTCGCATCTTTAACCCGCCTCTGCTTCACGGTACTTTTTATCCTCTTCCGCGTCCTCGTTTCCGGCGGGTTTCTTCGAGCCACGTAGAAATCAATATAGCCGCGCGTGTTTCCACGGAAAATGACGTTGACGCAGTTGGTAAAACGCGGAAAGTTGCCGGCACCGCTTTATGAACTTTCTCCTGCCGCCTAACCGTTTTTCGGATGCGCCGCATTGCTCTTTCGCGTCTGCCACACGGCTCGACGCGTGTTCTCCAGCGATTTCCCCGTTCCGGTTGCAAATAAAGCACCGTCACCTCTGTAATATTCATGAATATGGAGCTACAAGCACCACGCATCGCTCGTCTTTTTACAACCGAACACAGAAAGGCATTATGTAGTCTGAGATGTTACGCTTGTTGATTCAATTTACGTTCAACGCGCATCCACTCGCGTTATTCTTATATTAAAAATACTGATAGAATGTTTATTAAATTCGCGTTATTCGAGGTCGTGGAATCTGCATAATATCCGGGAGAATTGGCCATTCGGAATGCCGCTCTTGAAGTCTGAACATCGTGATTACAGCGTATCTCTATGTATATCGTAACACGGAATCGGTTAATGAAAACTGTTAGACTTTGTGGAGGCACTGAAAAGTCGTTGGGGGTTTAACTTTCGTTCCGAAGACCCGGCCAAGTTTCAGTAATAATATTAACATTTTGAAGGAACTCTTTTCGGAGAACGGCCAAGTATTCCCGAACAATTTTCCGCCTCGGACTGAAATACGATCAAGAGGCTGCTAATGAGTTTACTCTAGCCGGTGTGCTGCTGCTTCGCTCGTTATATTTCCCCGCGAACGCGTTTTGATTTGCAAATTCACGACCGTGATACGAAACGATACGGTTACTTCTCGCGGTAAACGATGAAAGTTCTCGCGAAAAATTACAACCCCCATCGAGGCTTAACAACCCTCTTACCCGAAATAGACTCTGTTTCTTAAAAACTAGAGGGAGTATCCGCCGTAATGGAAGTGAGAATGAGAATCGTTTGATATTTTGGAAACAGCTAAAGTAACGTTCATTAATAATCGAATATTACGTCTGATTTTATGAGGAAATACTGCTTTTGTGATATATAAGAAATTCGTATTTGCTTTAACAATTATCTTTCAAAGTCTATAGGAATAGAAATTTGATAATGCATGACTAACGAATCGATAGATATAGTAAGGTCATATCTGCTCCACGTGCTTCGATTTATATTTGAGAATTTTCCTAGAATTTCTTTACTGTGCAATATTTCTACATGTTACAAAAGGGCATCTCTCCCCATGAGATCAGATGTTATTTTCAATCATTAACTTCTCGCTTTAGAAGATCTGAAAGGTCACGAAATGTGAACCAGAGCATCAATGCACTTTACTTTACTTGTCGACAAGATGCACAAACGAAACTCATTTTTACTTCTATTACCGAGGATACTCCCTTAAGGAGAGCGAGCTTCCTTTTATAATCACAATTCTCTGATACGGTCTTACTGGATCTATTCGTGATTCGTCACATTATAAATTCAGGATACGCTTTCGTCAGCGTATCTGATACGCAGAAGTAATCTCGAGACTTCCGAGCTGAGTTCGAAGAAGTTACTTTGTCAAAGATTTTTTCCACCGGGATAGGAACGGCTCTCTGGGAAACTTTTCGACTACGGGATGAAACGACGCGGCTCGAGGTCCCCTTAAACGTAATCCCTTATTTTGCATTCATCGAATGTAAAGCGGAAACTGGTTTTCACCCGGTCGGTCGGTCGGCCGGGCCGAAGTTTGACTGCGAAGGCAATTAGCGATGGCATAAATTGAGATAGACGCGGATGTCGGGAAGCATGTTGAGCAGCTCCTCCGCGAGGCTGCTGCCGAGCCTCATGAATATGAAACAAGTATGACTGCGAGCCCTTTTGTTTGACGGCCACTCGATCTGTCACATCGATTCGTTTCTGCCTCCCATTGTTATCGATTACGTCGTCGCGTCTCGTAAATTTACCAATATCTGCCCGATCTCTCGACTCGCCGTAACAAACAGCTCCGCTCTATTCATTTACATGACAATTACCGCGCTCGCTTTTAATGCGATATCCAACGTTTTAATCGTCAGTAATCATCGATACTCGTTCCCAACAAAAAGTATCAAGCGGCGAGGAATATATTAAACAGATCGCGCGAGAGATAATAATAGGATCGAGACGAAGGACGAGTAGGAAGCATAAAGTAGGTGCAGATTTAAGTTCAGAAGTAGGTCTCGTAGTATCCCCGTCGGAAGTTCTTTCGAAGAAATCCGTGAATCGGATTAACGAAGTTTATTGTCGTTAATTTAACACACAATTCTATCGGAATCGTACACGGGTTTCGAAAGGAGCCTTGGCGACTGCCTCGCTACGGGGAAAATTTCAAAGGGGCTAACTAGTTGACTGACTAATTAACAGGATTCCCTCGGTTTTGACGAAACTTCGAAACTCCGATGAGAAATACGCTTATCCTTTCTGAAATTATCATTTTCCCCGTATTCCATGCAATTGAATAACCGCTTTCAAACGAAACAAATTTAAGATTCCGTAATAACTGTTTAGTTTATATAAAAATACGTACGGTCACAGATTTCTCGTGTAAAGTAAATCGAGCACAAAGCTTCGGGGAGTGAAGAGAGTCTTGCGACGATGTAGTAACCGCGTTTCGAAATCGTACGAAAGTGATTCGTCGTACCTTTCGTCTATTTCCGCTTCAATTTCTATGCAAATCGACTTAAAGATTTCGTGACAGGGACACGACCGGTGCCGATACCCACGAATCGTGGCCGTCCCCTTTCGCAGGAAATCCGTGGCCATCAGCCGCGGCTGCTCGTTAACGATCGGTGTCTGAGAGCCGTAGCCGATCGACCGGGGAACAGTTTTCCAGCGGGCAATTTCTGACTAACGACCCCATCGGGAATTTATTCGTGGCGGCATGACGCAACCGGGTATACCTAATTTACCTCGCATCTTCGAGATTATTATACATTTACGAGCCGGGGATCCCACTAGATGAGAGATAACGCGACGAAATCATCTTTTTAACACCGGTTCCGACTTTCGACCACGCGAATTTTTCACTCGTAAAACGTTAACACGAAACTGTAAAGTTTTACTGCCGTGTACGACGGTATTACTACTTCTACCCTATCGGTTTATTTAGTAGCGAATTCCAGTTCTAATACCGTCAGTTAGATCCAATTATGGTTACACGATTGCCGAGGGGTAGTTTTATTTTGACACGAGCTAATACCGATCCCCCGTCGATACATCTCGCGGGTGTCCAAGCACATTCGGTCGGGGTATATATATATATATAAAATCTCGGTAGCAAATTACGCGTCGAAAATTTCCGCGCGCTATCAAGCCGAGCGTTAAGAGGCAATAAATTCCAATTGGCGACAACGGTAATGCGACAGTCCGCGGCGCGGGTATAATCAGCCGACGATTGAAGGCGCGAACTCGGGGCATTGTCGGTTGCGCCGTTGGCTCGTTCGCCCGTTACCTGCGCAATTCATCAAAACACCGTGCGTAGGTACATATTCGATCAACGGTGTACAATCGGCCTAGCCCATAAATTACTTTTGCCAATTAACACGGAATTGTCTAGCGGGCTGGCAATTTCGTTCGCTGAAAAATTGCATCAAACCGAATGTCGGCCGCCTCGTTTCGTTGCGAGCACCGTCGGCCGAGCCCGACGAGGGGAGCAACGAGCTTCGACAACATTTCATTCTTACCGCTGCGGCCGCGACGTGAAAGCTCGTGGTTCAACCAGGATATACTGACGCCGTTCCCCGTGGACCCCGAGACGCGTATTATATAAGGGATAACAGTCAGGGTCCATTTTCATAAATCCACCGAGATCATCCTTAATTGCAATTTGCTGTAACGCTCGCCGTTTTGCCAACGTCATTTCCGGGAACCTCTCTCTCTCTCTTTCTCTCTCGATGAGTATACGCTCGCAGCTTTCCGTCCTTCACTTTCTCCACTTTTATTCGTCGGTTACCGAGCGACACGTAACGTCGTCTTATTTTCGTGTCTCTAAATTTGATTCTGAATCTCGGCTGAGTGGAACGCATGCCAAAGAACTTGAATTAGCGAATTCGTTGTTGACACTCTGTGTCCAACCGGGTCAAGAATTGAATCAGGGGCTCGCATAATTCGGAGGTTAAAGTCGCAGGCAGACGGGCGGAGGGAGAAGGCATGGTTTATGGAGGAGAGAACAGTGGGGGGGTATGGACTTGCAGCCGCGTGGTCCGACCTCGTCCTCGTTGTTAAGCATAATTGCTATTTATTGCGCGTGGCTTCGCAATTGTACCACGCCGGCTGTAATCCTGGCCCGTTATTGCCGCGTTTTAGTGCCGGGTCGAGCGTCTTCGCCCTCCTTTCCTGCCAGAGACGCTTATTGTAAAACCTCGCTGTTTGCTCAGGCTTGTGCATCCTCCTCCTTCGTCTGCCATCACCAGCCGTCGCGATTATCCGACGTCGCCCGCCTGTCTTTGATGCCTCAGACAAAATCGTCTCGGGCTCGCTAGCAATTGGAAGCGCCGCTATAAAAGAGTATTAATAAAAAACTATCTCTGAGAGATGAAACGTGTTCATCCGATCCGATTGCTGGGTCATGAAATAATTAAATGCTAATGTATTGGAAATGTACACAGTGAGCAAGAATTATTTATTCGACATGATTAAATTATTGATTTTATATGAATTTTGTAAAGTTCAAACGTGATGTTTTATACACGTTCTTAACACGTCGTTTAATACATCATTCAGCAAATATTTTTTGAAGTATTTATGAAATGTGCAGTTAAAATGTTTTTTAAATGCTATGTTCGTACGTTGAATTTGCAAGCAGGATTTAAAAAAGGTTACGTTGTTATTGTATAACGTTATAATAACAGTGCAGTGATTCTTCGCTTACTGGGTAGTAATAATAATTGAGTTTATACAGAATTTTATTTATAGGACCGATCGATCCTGAAACAATTAAATCTACTCTACTGGGAACATAGTAATTGCTGTTGGATTTGTAGAATTTTTTGTTCGACTTCGGGAAGTGGCGACGGTAGGTTTAACAGTGCAAGAAGTCGCCGTTAGGAACGGCGGAGCGGTATTTCTGTCTACCGTGAGACAGGTTGTCGTGATCCGATCATTATGATTTCACGGTCGGTACGAATAGAATCCCCCCGTTGACAGGCTGCAGTTGCGGCTTCATCTTTTTTTCTATTATGCCTCCTCCTCCTCCTCCGACGTCAGTAGGAATCGAGGCCATTAACGTAAATGTAGCACGATGGTAGTCGTGGCAGCGCATAAAATATAAAATCTAATAAGAAAATGTGATATTCTCCTATTTTCGGAATTCTATTTTCCAAATGGGACAAATGAATAATTGTGGGGAAAGAGTTAATCTCGGAAAATAGTGTTCACCGAAACCGGTTTAACGTATCCCGTTTTGGTTTGTATTAGCATATTAGGAAGATCTCTTTTTCCGCGGTGCACGGTTAGCCAGCCGGCCGGTGTAATCCGTTAGCCGAAGGTAGCAGTTGGCCAAAACTGTCACGCACTAACGACTCACTAAATTTCATCGCGCGAGCACCACCCGGTTGGTGGTGGTTCTCCAGCGAGACGAAGGCGCGCGCGTTTGCCGTGGGCTTGCTTTTAATTCGTCTCGCTTTTATTTCGGTGTCTCGTAATTCTCCGCGAATTTTCTCGCGCCGCAACCGTCCCACCGTCCCCCGTCGTTTTGTCCGTGCTTTTTATCTCCTTCGCCCTGGTCCTCACAGAACTTCCGAAACTATTTCAACGGTCCATCCATTCGAATTCTTTCGCCGTCAAGGCGACGACGGAATTCCACCGTTGATATAATCGTGAAAGGGCTGAGAAATCGCTGCTGACTAATCCCGGTCACTCTGATTCCCTGTGATCGGCGAGACTCGCGAATCGACAGGAATTTAATGCTCGCGGAAATTTTCAACCGTTTATTACGAAACAAGAGAGACGGATCGCCGTGATTTTTCATTAATTCAAGGTGCGACGTCCTTCGCCGGATATCCAACCGTGAAAGATGGAACGCGTAGGTGTGCTTCTCTTTGTTTCGTGCCGGCGAGCACCGCGCTGGTAACAAAATATTGCACTGTCAGCGCATAAGCGATACGCGGCTCGGTCACACGATTACACGCGCATCAATTATACCTAACGACCTGATTGTACTCCCTCTCCTCTCTCTCTCTCTCTCTCTTCTACCTCACGTCCCGCTTGTGAATAGTTAAAGGGTGATCTCAGAATCTCGATCACTGGGCCTGCCCGCTATTTGCCGGCCGTTGATTTAACGTTCCCTCCGACCGAGAAACTATATCGTGGCTTTAATAGACATTACCCCCATAGTCGTATTGACAGCTGCAGGTGGGCCACGGCCACGTAAAGCGACTGCCACCTGGGAGAACAATAACTTGCCCCGACGGATTGACGTGAATACGGCCCGGGCTATTAACGGCTGATAATGCGTTGTCATTGAATCCGCGGACAATCAGTGCCTGCAGTTATAATTTATATGTACCGGCAATCGGTCTCTCGGTTCGAAAGGAAAAAAACGTCCCGTCCATACCGTCCCTATCAATAGCGGGCTAATGAGACAACGCTATCAGCATATCATCCCGTTATTATCCCCCTGCCTTACGATTTAAATTCTAATTTTATAGGCCAAAACGTCTCTAAGACACCTTTTTTATATTGGCCACGATCTACAAGCTAAGGTGTTAATATCCTTTTTTGCAATTAAACTGATTTCTTGATTTGACTTCGGTGGTTTCTATAATTTTAAAAATTGCCTCAGGTTTAGATCGTGGATAGGATGCTGTTTGTTCTGTCCACGGTTTTGCTCGGTTGCACGAAATGAATGAACAGATGTAAAAGATATATGCTACCTTCGTACGAACCGGTTTTGATGAATTCCTTTTCTTTTTCTGATTTTAGGTAAGCAGCTAACATGCCTGTGGTTTTCCTCGTCCTCTCGCTTCCCGGCTGTTCGGTGAGTTTTGTTGAAGCCTTAATTAAACGGAGACATAAAATTCGCGTTACTTGCGACATTATCTTTATTAAAAGATGCGGTGTAAATGTTTGCTCGTAAAGTCCTCGTGATACCGTTAGTGATTAAAGAGAGATATACGCGGCGGTACAATATGGGACGACGGAGCCACTTCATATAAACGATTTCTTTTCGTAATAATATTCAACGATTCGTTCCTATCACGGTTAACGTACCTCTTTCTGGTTATCTTTAAATAACTGTTGAAACTCTGAAAAGCGTCTATTATTCTACCGGGAGCCAATCAAATCTTTGAAAGCTTTCGAGGTTCCGCGCGAAGCTTGACTGCGTGTAATCCACAGGAGATGAGAACCCGGCCGCGCTTCTTCTCGCCGGAAAATATATTCCACGTGACACGTGGAAAATTCCCGCGAGTATTAAAATATCTTATCGCGCCGGCAGCACACGGAAGCACCGTGCCGCGCCGCGGAAAAGATCCTTCTTCCCTCTCGCCTTATGACCGGGAGGAGCGAAGGACTTTCATAAAACTTGTACCCCGGAACTCGGTATCCGCGAAACTTTCGTATACTCGCGAGTCATGTTTCTCAAATTGTTTTATCCCGGAACGGCATGATCAATTTTCCATTCACGTAAACATCTACGAATCAAAGTTTCCATCAGACTTCCGGAACAAATTTATCATTTAAAATGATGCATTTTTTAACCCTTCACGCTCAAAAAGTAACTCGCCAGTTCTTCTATAAAATAAAATATAAATTTAATTACTATAAAATTCATTCAAAAAATTTTTGGGGAAAAATTCCAAGTCGTGAGTTTATATCGAAGTGTCGTAAGGGACGAATTTCGTGGCACAATATTTTTTTAATTAAAACTGCTATTTGTGGAGATTCATTTTGCAAGGCTAAAAAGAAGTCGAACGAAGCGAATTCCATTTGAGGAATTCGCACTGGCGTAAAGTTCTCATCGTTTCGAGGAACGGGCGGACCGGGAGGGAAGGAAATATAGGATAGGTGGCGCGTGCGAAAAAAGGGTGTGAGAGAGAGAGGTATGCGTGAAATTCAAATTTGAAACGCACGCAGGAGGCCCGGAGTCGCGACGCGTCTAATAACAGCTCCCAGCCGGTGGGTTGCTCGCGCAGAGTTCAGCCAGTTTATCCGGGCCGTGATCCTCCCCACCGACGGCGGCGTATGCACATTTAAAAGTTTATTTATTAGTCGTCGCCAGCTGTAATAATCCCGCGCGACGTATGAGTAATCTCCTACGGCCGTGAAAATATCCGAGGGAAAATTTTACGATCGTAATCCGCGCGAGTAGCGCATACCTTACATACCCGCGGAGTACGTGTCCGCTTGTTCCGTTCCGTATCATAGCTCCGTACCATCGTTTTGTCCGTGCCGTAAGTCTCACGGCTTGTTAGGAAGTCAATAGGAATTATCATTTGAGATAGCCAGACTTATGGTATATTTTACATTGAAGTCGGACAATTAGGTTTGACCGCATCAATTTTTTAAGTCATGTATGAGATGAGAAATTTATATATAATTTATATTTTATTTTTAACGAAGTAACTTCGGTCTTTCATTTTTTTAATGGTCAGCACACCCTTTAAAAAAGTATGCATATTTTTTATTCAAGGATATTTATTGCATAAACAATTGACGTTCATTTATTATATGTATTATTATACAACCTAAAAAGCAATATTTAAATTTTGATGACTAGATCGTTATTTTTTCATAACAGTTGTATTAAAACGAGACTCTTTTTTTTAAACAGCCACGCGTAAGTCAACGGATGCATTCAAGCGTGTTACTATTTGATTACTTCGTTCCCCTATGTTTTTTTTTTAATTTTTGAAATTGCTGCGCGCTGACGATGTAAAATAATTTCGCGACCGGTTCATCCACGCGGCTTCCCGGTGAAAAAAGTTCACACGCGCCACCGCGGGTTCTTGCGTGGTTTCCCGTCATCGAGGTAGAGATGATGTATCCTCATTGTTTCCGTGGAAACATCCGCGGAAGCGTTAATCTCTGTCTAGTAATAGAGAACGTCGTCCTTTTTGTCGCTCGGCCCCCGACTACGCGCAACGCTCGTTTGTC
This sequence comes from Ceratina australensis, assembly GCA_004307685.1. Lineage (NCBI taxonomy): Eukaryota > Metazoa > Arthropoda > Insecta > Hymenoptera > Apidae > Ceratina > Ceratina australensis. The sequence goes on along the minus strand of SHCU01000049.1, from coordinate 285,095 downwards.
TTCCCTTCGACGATTGATATAACGACCTGTTAGCGGCTCGTTCAAATCGTATGGGAAAAACAATTTGAAAAAGCCGGTAGGTGGAACTTTTTCGAATCGAACGGTATAAGAGATCGTAACATACACCGAGAGGAGCTACTTAAAGCCGATCGAGTATCGAACGACGAGATGTCTGCCGATATTAAACTTCCGGGACTACCGAGACTGTCAAGGAATTTCTCGATATCATTATCCTCCTCTTTACGAGCGAATAAAAATGATCGACGTCCGCGAACGATTTTTAATATAACGCGGATCCTCCCTCGTTCAAATATTTGAAAATTGTTAACAGAAAAAAGCAACAGGGATGAGGTATTTTTTTTTTTATTCCCGGTTATACACTTCCCGTGAAATTTAATCAATAACGCGGGGGTGGTCGTTGAATAAACAGTTCCCCGCGTAAATATTTTTCGTAGTATGGTACAGATTAATCAAATACGACGATGTACCTATCGCAGTATGAAATTAATTAAAAACATCAAAGGCTACGCGATACAAAGGGTTATTACAAAATGAACTCGAAACTCATCTCGCAGAAGTTTTTCGTCCGGTCTTCTTTTTAATTCGGCCAGCAGGTTTCGGTGATCGATTTTTGCTTGTTGCACAGGCTCGAACGGTCGCGGGCGAAAGACGCGAGGGATGGGTCTCTCGCGGACCCTCGTTAATGCGTAAAATGGAAGGCCATTAGTCCGGTAATTGGCCAGACCCGTTGTTTTCCTCGCCATTTCTCCGTCGCGTTTTCCATCAGGCGAACAATAATATCCGACTTCGAAAGAGAATAAAGTGGCTTATCTAAGGGGGGTAGGGGAAGCTGGCTACTAGCACCCGGGCGGAATAATTACCAGCGGCGTTGTTTTATAAATAATGCCCGGGAACCGGCGCGCCGGTATACAGCAATAATAAAAGATGACGCGCGGCAATAAATTCCGGTAATATTCAGGTGTTCCCTGGCGAATGGTGAATTGTTCCTCGTTTGCGACTGACACGAAACAAAAGCTTTTGTGGGATGGGACGAGAGATGGTCCGTACGCGAAACTCTTTACGCGGGCGCCGGTAAAGCCACGTTGAAACGTGCGCCGGTTATATTTCGACGTAAGCAAACGAGCGTCGTGTGACTCGCACTTATTCCCTTCGGGGCATGGGGGGCACGGGGGAGGGCGAAAAATAATTCCTACTGATATCACGGGAATAATAGGGATGGGTTAGAGAATAACTATTTTCATTCCGACTCGTATTCTTATCGATATACTAATTTATTCGATAAACGGTGGGTAATTAATTAAATAATAGGATTTATCGAACAACATTTGTTGCACGGAAATATCTTTGCGCCCGCTTGCATATTTTATCGCGTTCAATTGGCGGTAAACAGCGTAGTCCCAGGAAACATTATTTCGTAATCATGTCATTAATTATATAATACTGTTTAATCGTTCCGATCCCAAAGAGAATACTGTAACCGGTGCTCGAGATGTTTATCCGAAATTGATCTACCCAAACGTTTGCCACTCAATCAAATTATATTACTTATGACTAGACACCGGGTATTTGTGCGAAATGAATTATCAACGATATCAACGTAGAAAATATAGGAATTTTATATTTCGTTGCTGACGTTTTTGGAACATACAATACATTGTCGCAGGCATACATACTTGCATGTAAATTTAAAAAATCGTCTAATTTATCTGTACGGATTAAAGGTATTTGTAAAAAGTGTTCCCGGCAATTAGAGAACGTTGTCCCGTCTTCCGAACGGTTGATCGTTCAAGCCGATTCGATGAAGCGCGGGTTACAGGATAAGTCCGGGGGTCGAGTTTCTCGCGTTCTCGTGAGCTCGGCCGATCGAGCGAAACTTTCCGTTTGATCTGCGACGGCCGCGACCGCGAGGAAGATTCAGCAGGTTGAATCGAAGTTTCCAACCAGTCGAGCGAATCCGAGACGGAGGGAAATAGAAGAGGAGGAGAAGTCCTCCTGGCTCGGGCCGCGGGTTCCCATGCCATTTACCTCGCTACACTCGCCTTACCTTAGTTTCGCGTCCGATGAGCCAGAAACGAGGACACGTATTCGCAGGGGTCCTTTTGCGGGGAAAGTTTATTTTATCGTTCCGCCACGCGGGCTCAACGTTATGTACCGGTGTGTTACGAGGACCTCTGGAAACAGACGGAACGCTCGTTCGACCACCCTTCGCCACGGCGATACGGATTTCGCCTCTTTACTTCCTTACTCTCGTCCAAACATTTTTCTTACCGTTTATTCGAGGCAGCCGCGAGCTTCCGCGGTAGCTCCGTCCTCGGACAGGTAAACCAGCGAGCATTGTTATTCGATAACGAATGCGCCCGGTAGATTCCCGAGATTGTAACAATATGTTAGATACAGGCACCCCCTAGGTTAGAACCTATACTTCTATTTATTATCGGTCGAGCGTGAAACTGAAAAGTTGAAGGGTACGCTCCCGTTTCGGGCCGTTCATCATCTCGTGTCGTTCGTTCTCTCCCCCTGTATTTGCAGTCATTTCCTACCGGCAAATACTCGACTCGGAGTAAACAGACCGCTACGCCGTTCTCCGGTTACAATGTAATTTATTTCTACCGCTGCTGTTCGGGAATTAAAAGCGTTCCCGGACAGAAAGAATCTGTGAGATGATTTCTAATCGACTTCGTATCGGAATGCCCATCTCTCCCGTTTTCTAAATCGATTCACCGGGCATTAAAGTAACGTCGCTTAATAATAGTCCCCGAGGAGAACGGCGCGGGTATCCGCGAATGCCGAGTTAAAACCGTTACCGCGCGGCGGTGGTGTACAAAAAAAAGGAAAAATAGGAATCTGATTACGAGCCGCGGGGTTAAAAGTTCATTTTGTCCCCACGTATACCGAGTTAACCTTTAAGACGAGAGTTGACTCCTCGAACCGTGAACTTAATCGAACTTCCCGGCTGCAGCGGCCAGCCGGATGGACATAAATGGGTAGATCCGCACCGGCCGTCTTCCTGGTACATAAATTCACTCGCCGATTGACCGTCAGCTTCGTATTGCTATAACTTTGAATCCGCGGCGGGCTTACTCGCGTGAGAGATACGCTCCGTCGCAGATGCAGGTGGTTATCCCGGAGCTCTCTCTCTCTCTCTCTCTCTCTCCCCCTTTTGTACACACAGGGTTTCCCGACTTAATTCGGTGGGTGATCGATGGAAACGTTCGCGCGTCGACCCGTACGGTACATTAAGCGTGTTAGCCGATTCGATTTTTAAACGGTACACAGGTCTCTCTCCTCGATCCATTGAGGCCGAACAAAAAATGTCGTATCCGATGCGTCGAAGAGGAAAACCGGGTAGAATACATCTTAATTACAACGCGTTTAAACGTAGATTCGGTAGCGAGTCGTTAACCGTACCGTGGGTAGGATGGTAACGAATGGAAACGTAAAGCCCGGCCGTTATTCAATTCGAGCGATCAATCAGCGCGACAAAGCCTGAAACCTTTCGAGTTCTTTCGTGTCTGGCAGGGTACAAAAAAAAAGGAGAGTAGTAGCATCGAACCCGAGGTTGTAATGCCGGCAAATTAAATGGCACAAAGGAACCAGGACATCTTTCTCGGTCCGCTCGTCCCGGCGTGCCTTTTTTTCCGGTACAAATACCTGACTCACCGCGCCTCCTCCACCTCGCCGTACCTCTAGCATAGATGCATTCCGGTCGACGCGACTCTATTACCTTTGTACGTGGTCGAGCCAGGCTGCTGCTACGTAGCACGTAACAGGGCAACGTTTGTTTCTCCCGCTAATTGCTGACGAGCGTTTGGCGTAACGGGAGCACGTTCCCGTGTCCCAGAAACCGCGTCTGTGCAGACGGAGGAGGAGGAGGAGGATAGGCGCGGGTTTAACCGACGCGACCGCGATAATTCCTGTACGTCGTCGTCTTCTTCTTCTTCTTCTTCGCGTTCCTCTCGTCTGGTCGCGCCCGTTTCGGCCCGTCCTTCCTCTCATTATACTGTCCGGGGACCCTCTTCTACCCACACACGCGGCGACGGCCGCGGACACGAGAGAAAGGGATCCCCGCTGCACCGTTGCTAACGTTAATGCCGGTATAACAGTATTTATTACCGCCTCTCTATCGCTTCCACCATAAATACATACGTACAATGCGTCGTTAAGCGATCACCCGGCCCCCGGAAATAGACCGTGACCGAATGGCGAACGCCGAGACAATCCCCGGAAGAGACGCTCAGACGAACCACCGGAAGGTTAACCACCGCTGCGCCGGGGAACACGCTTACCTCTAGTTTTCGATCGGGAACAACTGTTTCGTCTTAGAATCTATGGTGTAATAACTTTTTCGATACTGAACCTACCATCGGTCAAATAATCGGTTTTACCATCATATTGTTTTGTATCGGAGGTTTTTAGTTATCTTGCTAACAATATGAACGTGCATATAAATTGCATTCAAATATAATATGTTAATCTACAAAGGTTGTCGATAGGTTCAGTGTCATTAGCTTTCGAAAATCTAAAATATCGAACAGTCTTCTGATGATGTCAGCCCTAGCGGATGTTGAAATTGTTTTTACTTAAGA
>SHCU01000049.1:258604-271203 GCA_004307685.1 Ceratina australensis | reverse complement strand
GCGAAAGTTCCGGGAACGGTGGAGGGTCGTTAGGTTTTCAACCGGAAAACGCGTTTATGAATTTGCACGCGGCGGCGGTGGCGAAAAATTACATTTCCTTACCGTAAATTGTTTCGCGCAAATTTAAACGCGATAGTAACAATGTCAACAGCCGTTTCGCGTGGCAGCAATTTCACGGTTTTACCCGCGGTTAATAAACCAACCGTACCCGGCGTTACCAGGATACCAGCATACCCCGCCGTGCTCTGGGTTTGCCCCGGGCAAATTGTAATAACAATGATATACAGTGTAGTTACATAATATAATTATATTACCGGCGATTGAATATGCTTGTTACAAGAACAGTCGCGGGGAGGTATTTTTTTTTGTGTCCAGTCGTTGAAATCGCTCGAGATGGTTATCCAACGATAATTACTGACTCAGCCGCGATTCATTAGATCCGGACGAATTCCGATAGAACACGCTCCCATTATCGTACGTCTTTTTGTTGCCCCCCGGTTATGTAACAACTCGGTTCGCAATTAATGTCGAAGCTCAAGGCATCTATTACGGCCGGGGCCTCAGACACGCGTGCTGCATATACGTACGTGTGCGGTCCTGCACGTAGAAAGTAGCGGCTCGCATATATCAACCGAAGGCGTAAATAGTCGATGAATCTTACCCGGTGGTAAATCGGCCTCGCGATTTTTCACGCGACTTCCGTGTCGTCGATTCGGAGTTACCGAGCGCGTAATAGCCGCTAAACGCCTGAGCTTCTTACTCGATAATAAAGACCGTGGATGAAAAAATTGTTGGACAGAATTAATTGGCAAAATTCGAATTCACCCGGGATGGAAAGTATTAGATTTGGAAATATGAAGAGCAAACAACGCTTCCACTCTGTTTGTCTCGGTTACATAACCCCCAGACTTCATTCGGCCTCGCGTCGCGATGCGAATAAACAGGCGCGCACGGTTTGCCCCGGCCGCGATACGACAAACAAATTTCTCACCGTTGGTTGCACAACGGCTGTCGCGGCCCGATCTTCCCCCCGTGTGTGTCTGTGTATGCGTTCAACGGTTATACCGGCCGGTTTCAAAAAGAGTCGCGCGGATTCATAGCACGGGCGAGTGCACTCGAAAAACGCGATTCAGATTTTCAATTTTGCGCCCGATCAGCCTGATCCCCCGCCAGCTTTTCACAATGTTCCTAGAAAGTTTGCGAACGCTAACAATTTCCCTCGGTGCACGGCTTTATCGTATCACGGTGAACGTTATTCACGGTATAAAGCGAACCGAAGATCAGGCAACGTTTACGTTATAATTTAAATAATACCGATTCAATTAAATGGGAAAACGTATGAGACGTTGGGTACAAGTTAATTAAACGTTGAATCAATAATTACGAAAGAAATTTATTATTGATAATCGCATTATCGTAATGACGATCCGAATTATTAACAGGTACCGCGTGTAATCATTCAGCGTTACGGAATATCGAAACACTCGGATGCACCGTATAATTGCATTCTTCGTTAATGGAATTTAATCCTCGCATGACGTTCTATACTTGAAAGTTTCTCCCGATTCCATTAACTCGCGTCTAACCGCTTTCAAAAATTATTATTCACTTAAAGGCCGGTTCGTTTTCGAGAGGGAGGACAACATTTTTACGACGGCTGCCTCGCTCGTACCCCTTAGCAATAACACTAATGGGAATAATTTGTTGCGTAAACGTTCGACGCCGGTGTTCTCGGTTAATAGCCATTAAGTATAGTAATTATATTTTAATTACATACCTCGCTTACGCGTTTTGAGTCCGCGAACAAAACGCACACGCCGCGGCCTGCCCATAAATATTAACACTGTGTTTATACTTATCGTCGGCGCATCGATGATCCATCGATGGTGATTAACAGTCTAGAAGTGGATGCGGCGTAATGAACCATAACGCCTGCTCGGGGGAAGACCGATCGAGGGGTTTCGTCGGAAAAAATAGCCGCGGGAAAATGCGTCTCGGACCTCTCGCCGCTCGGAAACGAGGGGTCGAAGATCACCGCCGCTCGCATATTTATGGGCACCGTTACAAACGCGAATTTTGCATACAAGCGTATCATGTGACACTGGTTCCCGAGGATATCGAAGAATTTTCTTTATCTCCGTTGTATATCACGCGCTCCCAAGCGTTTCCTACGTACGTACCTACATCCGACGTTGCCAGCACTCGGTTGAATCCACGTTTCAATCGCCCCGTGAATTATAGAAATCAACGCGGTGTGCATTACGTTTCATTGAATTCGATTAATTAGCCGATGGAAAAATTGTTATTTCGCCTTATAAGAGAAACCTGTGGATTACATTACGCAGGTTGATTTAATTGACACGGGGAGCTCGTCGGGTATTCGGCCACCGTGATCATACATTCCAATTATCGATCTATTGGGATTTTAACATGAAAGGATACGTTTCGCGGGATGAATAGGAACGCGCAACATGCCATTATGCGTGTGCATAACGCTTGTAACGCTGTTCGGTTCATTCATATGCTAATGGAAATTAATGCGCTCTATTCCTAACGCCTACGCGTTCTATCGAGCGGACGCATCATCGATGTTCCTCGGACCGTGTGGCCCGCTTAGATCTCTCTGGGATCCCACGGATTTGGATATATCAAACAAGGAGTAGAAACGTATCACCGCAAAAAGTTTGACGAACCTATTGTTAGGAAGAATCGCCTCGAGCGATTTAATAAATCGTCGATTTCTTATTCCAGTTTTCTGCGAACGGGAACCGTTGCCCGAGTAAACAAATGTTTTAACTATTTAATCGTCCGTACAATAACGCCGGGACGATGTATAAACACATCGGTCGGAATGAACGCCCCGTTGAGTCGGTCATATCGAGCCGAGTACAAAATTTATATTTACCGCGGTCGAAACTGATACATATTGCGGCGCAATGTAAATCGGATTTCCCTCTCCCCGGGCATACGGCTCTCCCGCGGAAACGTATTGATAATAATTGCTTTCGGAGGCTATTCGTACTTATTGACGACGATCCCCCCCGTTCGCGATAAATTCCCGTTCCGGATGCGGCCATAAAACAAGAGATATCGGTAGTCTCTCGGCGTCCTTCGCATAAATCTCAATTTCTCCGCGGACGCGGCATCGATCGTAACCGACACAGAGGATTCTATAAGCCGCGAGAGGCTCCTGTTCACTTTACTTGTCAATTGCTATTGTTCAACCACTTTTGTTCCACCGGTAGGTGCACCGCGCTAGCCCCCTCACCACCTGACCCTCCATCGTCGTCGTTTGTTCGTTCGTACCTCACGGTTCTCCTCTCGTTCCCTCTCTCTCTCTTTCTGTATCAGGAAATTCGATATTGTTCGACGTTGCTTCTTATTCGCCTCTGAATGCCTGGCCCCCTTGTTAAAGGAGCAATCTTCGATTTTAAAACCCCTCCTTTGAGCACTCGATCGTATTGGCTTTGAACATTTTTCTTTTAAACCTCCAATACCTACTCTCCTTAGGAATTCTATCAAGCCAGTGCCGAAAGAAAATTCGTAAGATTTTACTCACTCTCTCTCCCTCTCTCTTTTCTTACCCTTTTTATCGGACGATGCGAAATATGTATTTGTCGGCTCGTCCGTCTCTCTCTCTCCTGTTCTATGTCTGTTCTTCTATCTCTAAAAGAGATATAAACAGAACAGCGGGAGGATGAATTGGAAGTCTTTGAATAACCTTTTACTAGGGTCGACCGAGTTAACGCGGGTCGATCCGCCGTCATTACGCTTCATCGAAGCTTAATCGGTGTTCCTACGGCCCCCCCGATCAATGAATACAAATCGGTCTTCCGCGTCTCCTTCTTTCCTTCTCCCCTGAAACGGGGAGTGCAACCTCGTCACGCACTTCCCGGAGAGTAAGATGGTAACCACGTTGCTTGCCTCCCGGGTCGAACAATGAACGCCGGTTTTATCGATGTCCAGGCCGACGGGAGTCGATGGGCTCGAAGTAATCCGCAAATGAAGCGGAAATCGCGGAGAAAAATGCGAGCAAATAACTCGTCGTCGTAACGATAACGTGTTATCTAACCTGTTCGAGTAGTAGACGTTCGAACAACGTTTTAAAGTGATCAAGCGCAGATTTTTATCTACGAGAGAGCGATCACGGTTAAATCATATTTAGAGTCACGCGAGCCTGATTTTCCGGGTGATTTTTTTTTTTTTTTTGTCGACTGTTTCGATTTATTTTACTGGCTTTCGTACCGGTCACGCAGGATTCTAAATAATCCGGCAACGTGGGCGACTGATTTCTCATTTGACACGCGGACCGAGCACCGTCTCCGCGGGTCCGCGAGCACGGACAGGACCGCCGCCGCCGTAATGACGTTATAGGTAACTGGCTTACAATAACGATCGTTGATGCGTGGGCTCGTGCAGCAAGCAGGCGTAACGGTAAAGAGACCCGTGTCGAATACGTTTCACTTAGCTCCTATTCGTTTCCTGAATCGTCCTCCCGGTTGTTCGCCCGCGCTCCTAATGGTAACGCGGAGTTATGTTCTTCCGTTACCACGGCGTCTCTCGTTACCGCGCGACGCGTCGCCCGATTGTGCCTGTGCCTCGTCGCCGCTGGAACAATGCGAGCCCTGAGATTCCCGACAGAAACGAGGTTCCGCGTTGGCTTTCCGATAGGCTTTTTAATTCCGCCCAAGTTTGTCATATCGATTTATTATTTATTTATTTTGGTGTTTATCTGCTCCGATCAGGAAGACTCTCAAGTAAATGGTGTATGTTTAAGCTTATTTTATATCAATTTAAAATTGACTTTGATGCTATCGATTGTAAAAATTGAAATAAGTAATTATCGAGTTTATTACATCAATTTATTATTCCGTTCCTTCGCGGTTTTATATCCCGGACTGAATTCAACGACCGATAAGCTCTTATATCAACTTGAAATTGACGTCGATTCGATCGGTCATAAAAATTCAGATAAGTAATTATCAACTAAAAACATTGATCGAAGACCATCGAGAAATTCCGGTTGGGTTTCAATTTTCTCAATCGATCAAATTGAAATCTAAAGAGAAAATTGAGCAGGGCAGCATGTACATAAGTAGCGGAGAGATCCTGTTATAATATAAGATTGTCGAGTGGCAAAGTGGATATGCGTATCGGTTCCCCTTGTAGCAACACAGCGATCCCGAGCCCTATCACTGTTATCAAGGCATTACAGCGTCCTAGAAATGATAGCGTAAGACCCCGACTAAAGTGGTGGAACCGTCACACGGTTTTCGTACCGTTCGACGGAGCGCGGTACCGCTCGCTTGAACGCGATCGTTCTGTTATTTTCGAGTCGGAGATGGATCGATAGTCAAATTGCGGGCTCGGGAGTTCGATCTTGATGGGAATACGTCGAAACTCGGGGGGAGGCTCGTAATAACGCACGTGTCGGAACGCAGACGCGGTCTGACTATTTTTACGGTTATACTACTGAAAATCGAAAAAATTTCATTTCCGTACGTTTTATCCAGCTAAAACCGACGGTTCCACCTCTGCATCGTCGACCACTGTTTCACTCATGCATATCCCGTATATTTTTACCCCGTGAAGCGTCGAACAAAATTGAAAGACTCCGAAGTTGGAGCGGGAGAAGTTTCACGGTATTAGCCACAGTAGCCGGTGCCGAGGGCGGTGCACGCCGTTTTCCCTCTGCCGGCTCTACCATTCACACCACTGTTATCACCGTATTACACCTTTCGCGAAAATAACAGGCCATGGGGTCCCGCGGTAATGCACGTGAACCTTCCATCCTCTTACTCCCACCCGATGACCCGGGGTAACTTAACGGTAATCGTTTCACATTTTGAGAGCCCGCCGGGCAGCGGAACTGCCGTTTCATTGATAACTCACCCCATGACCGTTCGATACAATACAGCGGGGTTATAAACTCGCTTTGCACACGCACGCACGCACGCATCGAAGAAGAAGACCCGGCGGGCAACGTCCGACAGCCGTGAGTGTTAATACCGGCTGTATACAATTATGCCAGTTATTACGCCGAAGTTATACCCGCCTTTCGCGGCTCGTTTCAATGCGTGAAAATACCGATGAAACGCCTCGCGGCTGGAATTGTGAATTCGAATGTTCAATGATGTGTAAACACATCTTGCCGGGGGTGTAAAAATATAAAGAAAATCATGGTCGATACATAAATTCGATGTAACTGTTATTGGAAAGTGCTCCCTATTGTCTCGTGTGGAAGAATACGCACGATATTGTCTGTTCGTGATATCATGAAATAATTTCCAGATAATTTCAGAAGAATAGATCTGTCATTACCATAGAAACGATAAGAGGACAATCTATTCAAATTAGACAATTATAATAATTTTATAGACAATTTCATAGACACTTTTTATTAATTTTATAATTAAGATTATTCGATGAAACGCTGCTTACCCCGCGAGATGTGTAAATATACATGCACTCTAACGCAGGGCGATAATCGTGCTTTCAAATCGCGTTCTAAGATCGTCCGCGTCATTGGTAGAACTAATTAAGCATTGTCACGGTGCGCACCAGTATCTGCTAGATCATGCTTACCGGTGATTTGTTAATACAATCCGCGTTTGTTCGAAACCGGCATGCCTACCCGTGATCGTACTTATTGTCGTCGGTGTTCAGAAGTAATGCCGGATAATGGCCGTCTATTGATTTGTCGGCGCGGGTAATGGATTTCGATACGTAACACGGAAACCCGTGGCACGCAACCCGCTGCGGTCGCCGATGGAATTAATACAGTTAATTACGGAACGACAGGTATTCCGTGTCTGTCCGGCATTTCGTAAACGTTAATGCGATCTCTTAACCCCCTTGGATATTCCGCGAATAACGTTAGCGTTAGTCCGATGGCGGACTATAAACTTTCGGAATCTCCGAATTGAAACGTGGCGGCGCATTCCCCCTGCGGGCGGCGTAGCGCGACGATTTGTCGAGTAATAATTCGAACGAGGTGAAATTAATCCTGGGATCGATCGCGGCGCGTTTGAACGAGTCGGATAAGAGTTAAAGAGGAAACCGGCGGTAATGCATCGGCGGATAATCGCGATACATTGAGATTAATAGTTAGCCTCGGTCGCGGCGCAGTCAGTCCGTGGCCCATAAATCAGTGTAACGCAACCGACGGAATGTTGTTTCCGATTAAGTCGTTTCGTTAGGTGAGCCCGATCAGCTTTTTGCCCCCGAACGCGGAACAGGAAGACTTTGATTATTCCCTATTAAACGTTGGCAGTATGGAGAGAACAAAAAAAATAGAGGAGAGATTCTCGTTGAAGATCTCACCGTGTAAAATAGTTTCGTAAAATCGTAGCCCCGAGAATTATATCACGCAATTACCGCATTAACGGTAATTAGAATACCGTAGAGTTCTAGCATCGTGGCTATCGGAATTGCGTGTGTGTTTTACGCCACGGACGCGTTAGAATTGCATCCCGTGATGGACGAGGTAACTCTACGCAAAATGAGCTACCACGCTAATTCGATTGCGTGCCGATTGATCATCCAGTTTTATCTCATCAAATCATTATTCAGCCACGTAGTATCGTTCGCCGCTGATATTCACATATCAGGGAGCCAGGGTATTGTGCGCGAATTGTTAATTGAATCTCGGTTTAACTAGAATATGTAGCTTAATACCGCACGAGCCAGCCCAATTTCTGCGCTACAGGCATCTATATTTTCGTTCGGAGTAACAGCGACAGAGATACCAGGGATAACAATAATATTTTATATGTAATTCATTTATGAAATTGATAAATTTATATAGAATGTATCACATGCATAATTTGATTATCTTCAATACTTCCCTTATTATTTATGATAGAAAAAAATGTCATTTGGCTCAAAGGGGTAAAAGACTGTACAAGCTTTTATTTTTTGAAATTTGTTCTGCCTCTTTTAATATCTTCTTCTATTGTAACAAACAAACAAGTTAGGCGAAACGCCTTGTGCTGGGTTTCGAGTTATCCTAAAAATGCCATATAATAGAATTAGCCAGGTTTGTCAGTCGTAAGCGGGTGGCAACGATGCGGCAGGATTAATTCGAGCACAGCCGAAGCAGAAACTATGCCGCGTGTGCGGCATACCGGTATTCCTCGCCGAGGGCGACTCGCGTGTCGTGACCATTCTCGCCCACGCGCCCGTAAATCCCCCTCGATCCCGGTTTTCTCTTCCCTTCACCGCTGACCCTGGCTCCTCCTCCTCCTCCTCCTCCTCCTCTTCCACCTCCTGGCGAGAGCCACCTAGCTCGCTCTTCATTCCAGTTAGAGCACCGGCCCATTATATCTGCTACTGATTTGAATTTAACGGTTGCCAGACGCAGGATCCCTTTTTCCGATCGTTTAACCGTTCACGCACCCACGGCTATCCGACGCAGCGGCGATCGGAACATATAATTTAGCTGAGTTACCCTGGATCGATAGCTTCCCCTCTCGAGAACAGGGTATCGTTCTTTCCGATTCACTCTCTTCCCATTAAACCGCGACTCTTTGAGCCAGCATCTATAATTGTTGCGTGTCCGTGTAACCGGAAGAACAGTTGTAACAACGTCTCTCTGATTTATTGCGTGAATCAGTGCACGCGGCGCGGCACCGTCGGTACGTGAGAAAAATGGCGAACGTTGAGCAGCGAAAAAAAAATAGCTCGGCTCGCGTGCGTTTCCGGTTCGCACCTGTTTCAATTGATGTCCGTGCATCATTGGCGAGCCACGGATTTACATGGGAATAGAATTCGAAAATACGAACGGTCGCGTAAAACGATCGAGAGTCTAATACGTACGCAGCTCTCATCGGTTATAAATAAAACGTCGTTTCATCCAGGGAACGCCCCTGTTACTTTGTTATCCCGCGATCAGCCGACGAGCAGATCTGTTGCAATTAAGTGTGCCGCTTCCTAACGGTATAGACAATGAGTTTAACGCGAGCGAGAATAATTTATTTGCAACCGCGTTAATGTATGATATCTACGCTCGCTGGTATAACTCAACGCGGGCCTTATCGGTAGTAATCGTAAAATGACAAAGCGTCCAGAGGCCGAGCGGCTTTCACCTTCGGCGTATATACCGACGTTATTCACGTTTTATGATACGCCGGTTTATTTTATCGATAGCGTGCGAGAACGGCTGAGAACCGTTATAATCCACTTTGTGCACTATTAACCGTGCGGCGTACAATATTCAATGCGCGAAGAACGCGATTCGTTGTTCCATCGGAAGATCAGTCGAGTTTTCACTCCGCCCTGGTATTAATTTATGTTAATGAGCCTCTTGTCGCGACATCGCGGGATCGACTACGAGTCGGATTATCATAATGTCGTACATCGCGGACCCGGGCTTCCTAAATAAACGTTTACGGCCGCTCGCATAATCCATTCGCACGTGATCCCCCGTGCGGCCACATACAATCTCTCTCTACCCCTGTTTGTCGATTAGATCGGATCTCGAAGCACTATCCACTTATACATCTGTATAATTCTGTGAAATGATACATTAACCGGTATCGAATTAACCAGGAACCGTATCAGTTTCACCGAATATTTAAGGTGCTTCTCGCCGAACGTCGAAGTCAATAATTCGAGATTCGATGTAACCTCGTGCCCGTAGGGGATCGTCGAACCTCACGTTTATTCCTAATCGTAAATCTCAGCCGCGATCAGCTGTCGAAGAACGACAGTGACAAGTTTATAACTCGTCGCTATTATCGCCGTGACTTACGACGTCGCATAAACGAAATGTAATAGCGCTTCCAGTTCTTAGCCGGATCAGGCAGCCAAGGCAACAATACCGAGAGACGGGCTCGCTGGATTCTCGCGTCTACGCGCCTCTCGTCGTAACGATTATCGGCTTAGCTAATGTGTCCTCGGGAATCCTTGAATATCTCCGCGAATCCAGGGTTGTTCCACGGGACGAAGCGTCGCGCGTTTCCTCTTATCCAGGCAGTCGCTGCTTATGCTTCAAGCCAGGGACCGCGTCGTCGTCGTTTTACCGTAGCGAGAGACGAGCGCGCTCGTTCCGAAGACACTATCGTCAGCGCGCGGCGTAACGATTATTTTAAACAGCCCGCCGACCAGGGAATACAAAGTGGGTTCTTACGTAAATGCATAACCCTTTACCCGAGGGAACTGCGATCCTCGCCGAGAGTTGTTACCGTCGCCTCTCCTTTTTCGCCTCCGCCTGTATTTAAATCATAGCGAATCTTAATTGGTCGGGATAACGGGCCGCGGGTATTGTTAGCGTCTGTGCGATAAAAGAATCGAGGATTTATTTAAGTGAACAGGTCGCACCCCGCATGGTCGTCGGTGGCCATGGGAGGAGGAACGGCTCGAGAGAGAGAGAGAGATAGAGGGGTTCACAGTTAGGCGCAATTACACGACCGAATAGACGACATAATGGGCAAACCGGGTCTTGCGGATAATTGAAATCCAGATGCTCCCGGTGGGCGCTACTTTATAGGATTTCCGAGTAGCGCTCCGACGTAAAAACCGCCCACGTGACAAAACAGCGAGTGCCGAGCGAACGGGAACGCTGCCGCCGGACCCGTGGCTATGCAAATAAAATCGGGCAAGCGCGAAACAGTGAATTCCGTTCGACGATCTTTTAAACCTCGTCTGCTAATGCTGTATTTCAACGTCGAGGGCGGGTGCTCCGGCGAAGGTTTTCTCTTCCCGGTACCGTTACCGGAATAATTTCGCGCGGGATCGCTCGACCAAGGCGGTTACGGTTTCGCGCATTATCGATTTTCACCGGATCGCCTTTCGGCACTCGGTACCCTGAAATTTCGCGGGAGCCTCCTCCTCCTCTTTCCCGTAGCTTTGATCGAACTCGATCCGACGCGAGACCACCGCCGCGTTACGTTCCACGGAAACTCTTTCACCGCATTTTCCTCGAAACGCTCGCCCGTTCATTTTTATGTAATTCGTTTATTTGGCTAGCGGTCTCTCACGGTAGAATTATTGTACAAAGTTTTACATTCGCTTTTACGTTAAGTAAGGGACAATGCAATTTGACGGTAATATTTCGCGTGCCACGGGCGGTGGAAAATTTGTTAACGTGGAGAGAATAGACATAAATAGGAGCGAGACGGTGTATGAGAGACGACGAGGTCTCGGAAAAGGCGTCGGCGGGATAAGAGTAGCCGGGAAAGCCTCGGAGAAAAAGCTCGGAACAAAGGCACAATCAAGATGTTCCCCTATTTAGAACAAAACAACAGTTAGCCTGGTCGTCGTGGCCGTGGTGCATTCTCCTCTTCCCATTTTCTCTTTATTCCCGGTCTTCGCCTTCTCTTTTGGTGCTCAAGACTCGGATTACAACGGCACCGAGTAAATACGACGAGCAAAGGCTAACAAGGTGCTTCCAGGCGTCGTCGTACGTTGTAAACGCGTCACCGAATTTCCTCATCTCTCTCGCCCTGCCCTCTGTCTCGTATCAGATTTTCCCTCTGCTGCCGTTTGCCCCGTGCGCCGCGACGCGATCGATCCCACAACTTTTCCGCACCTGTTGCGGCCGCACGGATTCCACAAACGGAAAGGATCGCTCGATACGTAATTCCTGCTAAATAGCATCGCGAATCCTTTCGAACGAGCTCCTTTAACAACGGCTACCCAGTTCCTCGGAAAACGCGGTATCTCGAGAGGTTCTCAAAAGAAATTCCCTACCAATAGTTTCAAAGTAAATATAAAACTCATAACGCGTCGAAACGACGAAGTGAAATTGAAATCTCGCTTAATCGAAGAGGGAACCGAATCTTCTTTTTTGGATTTCCGCGCCGGTGAAAAAGATGATAAAGCAAGGTAGCCACCTCGAGTGAGGCGGATCGATGAGCAAGGGGTTAACTGCTGCTAACGACACAGTTTTCATCGTGCACCGGAGAACGCTTAACCCGAGGATTTTTCTAGTTAGCCGGTACGTGCTCAAGGGAGCGGCCGGGCCCCGCGTAGTAGAGCCACTAGAGGTTGCAACGTCGTACAAGTACACGAAGCGAGGGACGTATAGCTAGGTGTCCACTTTGGCGTTTTCCGCGGGTCTGCAACGGTGAAGTGACCCGCCCAGACGCCCATCGCTCGATGCAGTTAGCTTCTTCTTCTTCTTCTTCTTCTTCTTCTTCTTCTTCTTCTTTCGCTTATTCTTTTTGCCATCTGCCTCTCGCATTCTTCTTTCATCTCGCGTTGAGCTACAGAAACTGAGTAGCGGTCGAGGCTTAATAAAAATGAATTCAATATTTTGGTTGTAGGTAAATTGAAGCACTGGAATTCTGGTTTAAAAAAATTAATGATTGAAAATAACGCGCGATCTCATGGGGTACGCAGCCTTGTAGCGTATGAAAACAACGAGGTGAATAAATTCTGAAAAAATTCTGGGATATGCAAAAATTTATCCCAGATCCATATCTTTGCATATCTCAGAATTTTGTTAGAATTCACTCGCCTCGCAATGGTTTTATACACCACCAAAAGTGCATCTCCTCGTAAGATCGAATCGCCCCGCTCCTCGAGCTCCGAGAGGTCGCAAAATTCAAATCAAAAGCTTCGCAAAAATAATCAAACGACCCTCGTTTCCAAGCGTT
>SHCU01000049.1:244323-255134 GCA_004307685.1 Ceratina australensis | reverse complement strand
CGAGTAGGAAGAAGAAGCGGTACGGGCAGAGTCAATGATTATCGGGCGCGCACATACTTTTTCTTTCTTCTTTCTTTCTTGCGGCCCGATCATCCAACGGGTTAATGACGGATTAAACGAACAGAAGGCAGGCGTATAATCGGGACCACGTCGATGTCATTAGCGAGTGTCTATTGATTATACCGTACGGGACAACGTTACTTTGTCGTAATTACATTAATCCCATCATCGATCAGTCATTTAATTACCGCGCCGTTTTAATTGGCTTATTCGCTCGTTAGACTTCCTGCCCTCGAAGTCGCCGCCGCGCTTACGTATGTATGTATACATACACCCCGGGTTCTTTTGAAACCCGGCGCGCGCTGTTTAATGTACTGCATCGATTAATTAAACCGTTTCAGCGATTCTCATCGATCGCACGTTTTCGTACTACCCGCGTGCTTTTATTAAATTGTTTTAATCATTGGAAAATGGCCGGGGTCGGCCCACGGATAATTTCAGGTCTGTTATACCGGCGCGCGGGCTCCATCGGCCCCGATTACAATTACGTAATTAACGCGTGCGTTTTGATTAAGGAATTAATTTACAAGTGCCCCGCTTTGACCATTGACTCGTTCAAACCGCGTATTAGCGAAGTTTCTGAAGGCCAGGCGAGAGTAGTTGGGGTACAGTTTGCCGGTTGGTTCTAATAGTGGTCAGGAGCGATGCAGGAAGCAAGCCGGGTCTCTGAAACAGCGCCGGCGGGCTTGCTAATCGCAAGATAATTACATTCGGTAACCCCGGCCCAAACAGTAATCTGATTCTCGGTACGAGACGGGGGAGAGAGAGAAACCGGCCGTAGCGAGCTTCTTGGTTTAACTGTATCCTTCGTCAGGAGCTTTCCGCCCCGATCGTTGCCCCGCTAAAACTCGTCGAATTATGCCGCTACGGAACGAGGCGATACCGGCGCGCGCCTTCCGAAGTTACCGGGGCGAAACTTGAAAGCTGCACTCGCTTAAAGAGCTTGTAACTCCGTTTGATAACAGTATCTGCCCAACCCGTCGCTCGTTTCCGTATCTCAGTACCGTACTTTCTATTGCATATACAAACGGATAAAAGCTTCTCGGGGCCGATGTAAAATTCGTGCGTCCATCCGTTCCGGGAGCGAACGAAAATGTTAGCGACGTAACCGCGTGGCCGTGCATGAAATTACAATCCGGGAGAACGGTTCTAGTTTGAAAGTAACCGAGCGGCGCCCGTTGAAAGCCACTTCGCCGATAAATCTCTGAAAACACTCGAAACGTCGTAATTTAAAGCCACCGCGCCGGCTGAAGGCAATTAATTAACCGCTTATAACAATCAACCGCGGTGCTGCTTATAACCGTAGCCCGTGACTCTCTCTCTCTCTCTCTCTCCGTCTCGCGCGGTGCGACCCTATCCGCGGAGACGCGACGCGACCGCTTAATTAAACAGTCAATTAATTACGCAATTTCGATCGATCAATTAATTAGACCCCGAAAGGGTTTCTTGTACTCGCGTGCCGCGTCGTCCGTCGCCGTCTATCTCGAGGCACTCTCCCGTTACTCCCGGCGTGAGAGAAAAACGATCGGCGGAGGAGCCAGCAGCCGGATCGAGCATCACGGAGGCCGGATAGTATGTAGGTAATTAGTCTAGGTTCCAGGAACCGGAGACCACGACTGGTCCGCGATGGCAACTTGCCCAACTATCTCTCCGCTGCTACGTACATACCACCGGTGGTATAGCCGGCGTCGTTTCTGGCGTTCCTGCGCGGTTCGACTAATCCCCGTGGCTCGGCAAAGGTCCCTTGCGCGCGCTAATCTTCCGGCTTGTTATTGCGATAGCGCAAACCGATTAGTCTCGATGCATATTCGCAGCGGAGGAGGAGGAGTAGAAACCAGTGAGGTGGAGGCAGCCTAGCGCGCCTCTTTTGTCAAAAGGTATACGGAACCCGGCGATTTAGCCTGGAATGCGAGCCGGAGCTGTTCTTTGTTCCCGGGGAGTGGCATGACAGGAATGAATTACCAGTCAGACTAGCAGCATCGGAACGTCGATATCGATTTAACGAACGCGGGAGGAGAAGCTGCTGCTGCTGCCAAGGGGGAAGCGGCAGCGCGCCGGCATTTTCATTAAGCTGCATTTGCGCCTCGTGCCACTTTGTGCGCGCCGGCTGATATGGAAAACTCGTCGAACAATAGGAGATTGTCAGTTACACGGAACAGCTTTTCCGAAACCTGTTTCTTTATGATTGATACGGAGATAATCGATTCTTCTTTCGCGCGTTCCGCAAATATGCGAACTGACGCGGGGGTACTTCCTCTTTTCCACGGGCCACTGTATCGCGGGTTTACTCCTCGGAGCGACAAGGTAAACTCGGCGGGCGAGGTAAAAACGCGGCCGGCGCAACGGGCGACTAACAGGCCGTGAAATCGCGTATTTGCGAAACGATCTATCTACCCACCCGGCCCCGCGATCTTCGCTGCGGCGGAGAACAATGCGAGACCGATCGATCCGGCACGGGAGTTGACCGCGAAAATCAATACGCTCGCCCGGCTTTGATTCCCGAGCATCATACCGGCCAGATTTCAACTTGCCGGCTTTCGAATTTCAAGTTTCCATTTCGCGATCTGAAATTCAATTTGCGAATTGCAGTTTGCCGCGTCGGAAATTGACGATCGTGTCTAGAGGGCCAAATTCTCGATTCGTTATAAAAGGATTCAGAACTCGAACGTAGCGGTAGGGAGGGTCTTCGAATAGGGAGCCATCGTTTATTTTGAAAAAAACAATTTATTCTCGCGATTTCCTCGGTTAGAGGCTATCAATTTATCCGGCCTCTCATTTAGCTCGTCTCGTATCTCTTAACGGCTCGGAAATCACCGTTCGATGGCTCAGTTTTTCGAACCGTGGCATGCTTAATTTAACGTTGTTGGTCCAAGGTTCGTTCCGCGTGGAACTCCAGTTTTACGTTCCCGCGGAACGGCCAATTTGAGAAAGTTTGTTTCCACGCGCGGCGGAGTCCGTCTGGTTTTTATTCGCCGCATTATGCCGGCGCATTCTGTTTCTCCGCTTCTTTACTGCCACGGGATTTCGGCAACAACTTAGCGATAGCGTTTCCCGGCGTTAACCCAGTTGCCAACGCGTTTTGTCATCCGGACGAACCGAGCGCGAACCGGTTCCGCGTTATCTTACGCAAGGGAGAACAATACGGAAGCTCGGTCGGTGATTTTCCTCGGAGAAGTTATAGATAGAAGGTTAATTGTGATCAGAGTTCGTGACGCCGTCGGTAGGATATTTCTCAACGCCACGCGTGGAATCCGAGAAAAGGCGTGTAAGAACGGCAAAAAGTGGCTGTATCATTTAGGCGAGGCGCAGGAAACGATAACAGTAACGGACGCGTGCCTGCCGATCGAGTACGGTGAAAAAAGACAGGGAAAAATGAAAAATAATACCGGGAGTGGTTCGTCGATTTCTTCTACGCGGCGGCTAAAAGCGGAAACCAATTTAATGCTTTTCAATTAAGTGAGTTACGAACGCGATCCCGTAAACGGGGGAACCGAGAGCTATTTTTCCGCAATTACTCAGAGCCCTCGTCGGTGGGCGTGCAAGCGGCGGTAGTAGCGGTAGCATCATCGGTAGCGCGGAAGATAGAAAATCAGGAAGTCGTCGGCGCGATTTCACCCGAGATGCGCTCTCCTCTCTCTCGAGGTTTGTCCCGGTGCGGTTTTTTGCCGCGGACGTACTTACTCGACGCCGACTATAAACACCGAAAGGAGTCGTTTCCCGAAGACCGCGACTCGCTCGCTCGCTCGCTGCCTGCTTGCCCGTTCTCCTTTTCCCTCCTCTCTCGCTCGCTCGACGTTTTTCTACCG
Source organism: Ceratina australensis (assembly GCA_004307685.1). NCBI lineage: Eukaryota > Metazoa > Arthropoda > Insecta > Hymenoptera > Apidae > Ceratina > Ceratina australensis. The sequence continues at coordinate 251,268 of SHCU01000049.1, read as the reverse complement.
CTTAACAGTATCTCCGACGAGCAGGGTGTGCTCCGATCGTTTGTAAGCCTCGCGCACATACACTCCTGTCAATAATTCCTCGGACATTTTTATTATCCTCCGGGAAATCGAAAAAGATGCTCGATCGTTGAATTGGTACGATCCAATTACGTCTTGACATGTTAAGGTTGTATGAGTACTTATAGAAAAACAGGATTGAGATTCGAAGAGTTGTTAATACGTTATATACAAAATATTGAGTTCTTGTGATATAACAATGACAGAATTTTATAATTTTGTATAATTGTTAATGTATGAATTAAGGACATTTTTAACCTCGAGGCTATTTAAAATAATAAGAGTAAGAATTACAGAACTTATAGATAATCTAAACAGTAGCGAGTCTGATACAATGTTTTAAGAATTACCATATCAGAAATTGTACATAAAAAAATCTCCATAAATTAAAAAAATACGTCCAATAATTTTACAAACTCTACTCCTTTGTAGATATGACATTTTTGTGAAGGTTCATCATTCCGAATGTTGGATACAATCGTTATCATAAGTCTTGAAATTTAGTCGGAGTTCTTACGAGCCATACAACCTTAATAATGACTCTGATGATCTATATATTTGATACGTAGCCTCATGGCTTTCGATTCTTACGTATCATCGACTGTAACTTGTGGAGAAGAGTGTACCGCGAGTAATCTGTACATATATGTATGCACGAAGTAGCGCGTGCGAGAGTCCCGATTTGGCGAAAAGCACTTTGAACGACTTTTGTCGAGGGCCGGATGCACCGCGGCGATCGGAATCAAAGAAAATTGATTTCCATTCGAATCGCGTAAGAACAATAATTATTCTCGATACATCGGGTTCACCTTCGTTTTAATTAAGCAGCCGATTCCTTGAATTTCACCTGGTTCGAGAGGTCACAACCGACGCCACGAACGGGGGTGTAAGTAAGACGGGATTGAGTTGTTTATTCGAAAACTGGCCGCGGAAGATATAATTTCCTCGACCCACGTTTCCTCCCGAACCGGTTTCCCGAACTGATTTTAAAATCTAATGCGGCTGTTATCCTTCCGAGAAGAGTCGCTGGATGCGGACTGAATCTTAGATATATTACTTTTCGCTTACATGGGACTCTTAGCTCCGACATGACCGGAGTTTAGTTGCCTACACGGAACTATGTACGTAATCTGTAGTCACGGCCTCGCTCGTGAAAAACGGAGTCCCGACCGATCGTTAGAACGCGGTTTATTCATTCGGTCCCGGTGCAATTGCTGCGCATCAAATATCATCGACGAACGAGAGATGAAAGGATCCTTTCTCGATAGGATACCGTTTCGTTGCGAGTGACGCGGCGAAAGAATAATGGAACGCAATTAGCTGTATAATTATTCGAATTGAGTCGTTCGTCGTGGCGAGAGATAAGCAATTAAGATGGCCGGTACCGATAGATTCCACGGTCGCGTACACGGGATAGAGAGGGACGGGGAGAGGCTCGAGAGGAGATACTACATAAACAGTTCCCCCGATGCCCGTGGGTTATATACCTTGGGAGGAGCACAAAGAGGTGGAACGTAATCGTGCTCCTCGATTCTTTCCTACCCGGGAGGGAAGCGAGTGGCCGGGGTCGGCTCTGTCCCGGCTGTAGACAACGTGGCACCCATGTGTCCTTACGCGTCGCGGTCCTTCCCGGCCAGACAATGAACCTACTCTTCATTCTGTCGATCCACGTGCCTACTACAACAGGTAAATACACTCCGCGAAGCGGTTCGGCCCCATTATCCTCTTCCTAGACTCCTCTCCTCGGTGACTTCAATTCCCGCGGCTTATCGAGAGAAGAAAATGCCGGTAAGAGGTGGAAGGAACAAAAGGAGAGGAGAGAGGCCGCATAAAGGAAGGGAACGATGATCCGTTTCCAATAGATATTATGCCATCGCGTCTTCTCCTTTCTCTCCTCGTTATTTTTTATACTCTTCCTCTCTCTATCGGGTTTTTTCCCTCTCTTTCTCCTTTGATCATCGATATTTCCCCGACGATGACTCGCGCTTCGTCCTGAAGCGACGAGCTGGACGACGCAGCGCCACGGCGCCCGTCGACTCTCTTTTTCGAAACGGCGATCCTTTCAGAGGAAAGCATTCGCGTTACAATACGGTTATCGACCTTTGCTCTTTATTCCACCGGAACGATGACATCTCGGAGTATTGTAGCCTCGGTCATGCCCGCTGATCTCTGCCGCCTGTCCCCTCTGGCTATTCGTTTCTTAGGTCTTCGAACAACGCAAGAAAACACGTTTTAATTGTCTATCATTTGTTCGGATATCGTTTCTCGTCTCGTCTCTCTCTCGATGCTGCATTCTCGCTCTTCTTTATTTTCGAAGGTTCCACAATTTCGATCGATGCCGCGAAGCGTGAAACGTCGGAAGGCTTTTTCGTAGGTACATTATAATACGGGCTTTCTCCCGAGTAGTAACCGGTAGTCTAGCCGCGGTAACAATGGACGAGAGGAAGACCTATCGCGCGAGCCATTATCAAGTCGCAGTCCCGTTCCCGTCCTCTATTTCAACCACGCTATTAATACATCTTATAAAGCCTGGGCAAAAATCGAATCTCATTGAACGCCGGTAAAAAGGGAAAAGGTTCCATTGTGAAACGTTACGAATTCATGGCCAAAGAATAATGGGTTGACACACATCGCGAATGCACACTTCTCTTTTTTTGTGTTTTTTGTTTCCCCGGGCTAACGAGTCGAATACAACGAGTTTATTGTCTACCGAATGGGTACGCGCGAACGCTGGCTTTTCCCTGAAATTTTCAACTCATTGCCCGATCGGGGGAAGCGACCGTTCTCCCGTGTAACGTTCGACCGTCCATAGCGAATTGGTTGCGGTTACTGTAAAATGTATAATTGAACGTGGTTCGTTTGGCATGGCAGGTAGGTAGGTAGGTAGGAGGAGGAGGTAGTCGTGGCAGGGGGAAACGTGATTAAAGCGTACGGACTGATGGCTAATGCCGCAACTTCTTCTTAAGTAATGCATCTATTACAGCTAACGATTTGTGTTAACGAGCAGCAGGTGCGTCATAAATTCTGTTTAACCTGCTACACACGCTTCGGTTACGTGTCTATTACCTCGGCCGGGTTATTGAGAACCACCCTTCGGAAACGTCCCTTCATAATAAACAAATGAAACGTGATTGATGATTTAATTATTTCTTTCGATGCTCGGGTTTTTGCCTCGCGCTTCAATCTCGCGGTGGATATCAGGGTATCTTCTAAGGTGCATATTTAAAAAACGAGTATCGCACTGCGCGTCTCTTTGTAATAAACGAAATTAAATATGATTGATCATTTAATTTTTTATCTCGTACTGACCCGTACTTAAACCCCGTCTCGAGAGTCCATAACCGTTTGGCGTAATTTAAAAGATGTTAGAGGAAATGATCGTAGGTCTAAGTAGCGACGATGCATGGGAAGCGTTAAAGATAAAAAGAGAGTATATGTCACATTTACGCGGAACGATCGAAAGCTGGTTTATATGCGGTTATCGGCTCTCCTGACGGCAGTTATAATACGTCAACGTCAATTTTTAAACATCGATCGAGCAGCGCTGTAAATCGATCTATAATCAAGAAATCTTCTCAGAATGTATATTATTATATCGTATCGCGCGTTTCTTCGTAATAAAAAAATTGAACATGATCGATGATTTAATTGTCTCTTCCGATGCTCGGTTTTTGCCTCAGACTGATTCTTAATAAATCAAGAACGATGCACGTTTAAAAAAGAGTATCACTACGCAATTACGTGTATCGCGCTACGCGTTCCTTCATAACGAAACATAATGATTCGATTATTTCTTCCATTTTTGCCTCGTACTCCAACCTCGATTCGAAAATCTAAAAAAAGCGCATTATTACGCAGCTAAGTACGTGTATCGCATCACGCGTCATTAACCCGGGGCTACCCCTTGACCCTTTTTCCCGGGGTTATCTCGCGGTTGAACAAACCCAAAATCGCTGCGACCGCGAGGAGCTAATGGTTCCAACGTCGTCGCCGTTGACACGATGCACCGAATATATTAACGGGGATTTTCTTCTCGCGGTTAAAATCGACGAATACGCTTTGAGGGTAAGGCCGCGGCGCTTGATTCATGGCCGTGGGCCACATAATATGACTATGCATGAGAGATAGAACGTGATGTATGGACGGGACGGCAACGACGTGACGCGCGCGCCGCGCCGAGTATCGTAATGGTTTTTGGTACGTACGTATGAAAACGTGACGTTGACGAAACGCTTAATCGAGAGCCCGTAGAGACCCGGCTTCTCCTCCTCCTCCTCGTCGTCGATGTATCGCTTTTGTCGACGCCCGGTATATACCCGAACTTTCCCGTACAAATTGGATTGTTTCTGGAAAATTGTCCCCCTTTTTTCCGTTTTCAATTCGCCGCGGAGGATCGTTGCTATGGTAGCCGGGTATCGAGTGTCCATTGTGAGTTCAGCGCGCTTGTTACACTCCGGGGCCAGGACACTAAACAATAGCGTTATCGATATCGATGGTCCGTCAATAGCTTCGCCCCATTGTCCCGCGTAGCTTATGAATCGTGCATCGACCCGATTTATTAAATTCGACTCCTCACTGACGCGAGCAACGATTAGCCAATGTCTTTAAGTCGGTCGCATCGATACGTATCGGCGAACGCGTTCCGATTGATAAGGATCAATCGAGATATTTAAAAGCCGAAGGGCCATTCGCGGAACGATACGATTCCGTCTTCGTAATTACATCGGTTATCGATTATCATCCCAGCATTTAATTCGATAAATTGATGCTTCGTCCGGTAATAAACGACGCTCGCGTTTTTTATCCGGTGAGTACAATTGAAAATGGTAAACTTGAAAGCTTCCATTAAAAACACCGCGTTCGGTATAATCCCCGACCCATTTCCTCCTCTGTCTCTCTCGTTTCAGCGTAAACGGATCGGCGCGTCGGTGCCCGACGGAATTAGGAGGGTAACCGCGGGAAATTATTTGAACTCGCGTTTTTATTTGTTTTGCGTGATACGAGCGCCGGTGATCCAGTGGCAGTGACGAAAAATATCGTTCTTTTGTTTTTAGATAAGCGTGTTCAGACTATCAAGTCATTTTTCGGGCAACGATCGAGGGAAAAATATCCTTGCGAGCCTGCATGCTCCTCGAGCGCTTGCCACAGAGTAGAGTCGCATGACTGCGGAGAAGTGCGTTGAGGTAAGGAGAATGCGTAACCGAGACAGGCCGAAGAATAAGCGTCGAGATCGATCGTCTCGTTTATTTTTCGTTTTTTCTTCTTTTTTTTTTTGTTACCCGATCGATCGATTCTCGCGTAACAGTTAAGAGATTCGGCTGAATTTCATTCGCGAACTAATCCGATCGCGCGTTTACCTCACGTCGCGGGGAATTGTGTTTACCGCGTCTAGCGTCGCACGCGTTCGCGGGATCCGAGCCGCGGTAAAAAGAAAATGGAATCGAAGAGACGGGGACGGGAACACAAGCCTGAGGCCCCGGTGATGGCATTATAGGCTTACTCGGGATCTGTTCAAGAAAAGTCGCACGTAGCCCGGAGGGGGGTAACTGCAAGAAATCATGAGCAGCAGCGCGCGTTCAAACGGATCTGGCCACTTTTATTCGTTTACCCGAGGCGAGGTGTACGACGAGAGCCGAGGAGGAGCAGCAGCAGCAGCTTCGCTATCCTGAAATGCCTTTCCAAGATACCGTGGTAGAACGGGCTCTGAAACCCGATTTGACGTTTCTTACCTCGTAAATTTGCAAATGCTACTCTGCCCCGGTCCGTTCTCCTAAGAGAGATCAGATATCGACGTCGTTACACCGGAAACCTGCGCGCGATCAATTGAAAAGGAGCATCCGCGTTCATAACTACATATAATCCGGGCGACGTCTATTTGTTAAGCGGCACGGTAGCTACGCGTACTAATTAGGAGTAGTACGCGTAGGCAACGCGTACGGATTATCTGGCCGCACGTGAATAAGGAGCAATCGATAAGCGGAATACCCTTATCAGTTTGTTACTTATCGTGCCCCGCGTTGCTGCGCCCAGATTATATCTCTTGGCTATCCACTTACGGCGGGGCAACAAAGCGTCGACTATCTAAATGGTTATACAAATTTCCGGTCTATCTAAATATCATTTCACTAATAACAATTAACTCGTATCAAGCATATTCCTCCGAGGCAGAAATATAATTTCGGTCTAAATGTCAGGCCTGCTGCGTTTCAATTAACGCGCAGAGGGACACGGCAATCGATACGATAATTAAATTTTTAATTCCGTCCTCGGAGGCTGCGTAACGAAAATGCAATTACACCGGGAGGGGGGGCACGGTTCGGTCCGCGGGATCTTATTCCCGCGTACGATGCATACATTCGGTTGATAAGGGGGTGGGCATGTGTCACGACATCATTAGCGCGGCAGTTGCAAACTGTTCGGCTACACGTGGAAGCTTTCTCATAATGGCGCCTGCTATTTTATACATACGAGTGCCATTACTCTTCCCTCCCACCCTGCCTCCCCTTTTCCCGTATATACATATCGCTGACGTTTGCAGGTTAAACAGAATACTCGTACAAGGCTTTTCCTTCTTTTCTCTGCCGTTCGTCGCATCATCCTCTCTGCCAGACACTCTTTCTAATGGCTTACTCTCTCGTCATTATTCTTCGGCCACGGCGTGATTGATCACGCTGTTTACGAGACACCTCGCGCATACCTTGTTACCTCGGACTTAATTATTCATTTAAAGACGAACGTCGTTCCTGGAAGTTGATTGGAAAGAACGGTTGATCCGCAGCTCTCGAGGGTTAACCCCCCTATAGGCCCCTATAACGTTCAGGTCATATTTTAATTTATCGGTATTTTATACACGGACGTTATTATTGTAAAAGAAGAAAGATGATCGAG
>SHCU01000049.1:227276-239998 GCA_004307685.1 Ceratina australensis | reverse complement strand
TACATAATAAATTAATACAATTTTGCTGTCCCATGAAGGCAAAATAAATGCCTGATAAAAAAACAGCAGTTACTTTTAAGTCGATCTAATAAAATACGAGCCTCTCAATAAGAATCACCGTAAATCGTGGCTAACGAAAGTTCCATGCAAATCGGCAGGCTCGTGTTCGATTAAACGGGAATCTCGATCATTATGGAGACACGATACACGTTAAGCCCGATGGGAGGGAATGAGGGAAACCCGACGAATCATTTGTCGGACTGGCGGCACGCCGCTGCTGCCTGGAAACAGATGCGTTACTAATGCGCGTATTATCGCGTTCCATTATTTTAAACATTTCTACCCCGGGCCCGAAACGGCGCGGCTTGTATAGCGGAAGCTGACGCGTGGAAATTGACGTTTACCGCTGGCCCGGATCGCTGAATGGCAAATTTATTCGCTGGTCGCATTAGCGATCAATTTGTCGCGTTGCCTCGCTCGCCATTCAATCGACTCTACGTGCGTGCGTGTGTGTGTGTTCGCCGCCGCTGCCTGATGCCTCCTAATCCGCGTTGAATAGAAATCATTCCTGTTTCATTCGACGCGCGTGTCCACCGTAATACCAACCCGTCGTATTTATTCCGAAATTAACCGGGCCGATGTTTACGAGACTGTTCACCGAGATATGACGATAAAAAAAAATGAGAAAGAGAGAGAGAGATTAAGCCGACGTTTACTGCGCGCCATTATGGTTTCGCGGTGCGTTATTAGTCACGACAAAGGTGGCCAGCGGTAACTCAGCCTTCTTATATTTATAATAATTACAGCTCGCGCATAACGATAGCAGCAGTTTCTCGGCTGTCGATATCGGAACTACCATACTCTTTTTTTCTTTCCGTGAGCTCGCGGATCGCATCCACGGTTACGCCCATCGGCTATCTCTTATCGTTAATAAATTCTCCGCTACTCCGCGTGACGAGCCCCAGCGCGGGCTATCGAAGAAAAGGGACGCGATAAACTATTATAACTACTCCCCGGGATGGAAATCCACCGTTTCTTATTTGTTTTCAATTCGCTCGTAATTTTTTCTTTTTTTTTTCGATGTACATATTCCCCGTGGGCATACGTACACCCGTGCCGCGCACGCGATACCGTCGATACCGTGTAAATTGTAACCCCGGCAAATACCCGGTTTTATGAGTCGCGCACCGAGTTTTTTGCTTGCTCATCCAGAACGATGCTAAAGCGCGTGAATTACGGGACAGATCTGGCTCCTCTTATTTTTACGTATAAACGGGAACAAACTCTGTTCATTACCGGGGGTATAATCTGAGACGCACATTCGTTGCCCATGGTAAGCACGTTTAATCGCGGGCTTTTCTTCCCGGCCCCGGGGTATATCCTTAAGAGTTCCTCCGTCGACAGAATTTACGTTTCTTCTTTACATAGAAATAGAATAAAATTTTTCCTACGTCGGAGTGGATGATCTCCCGTTCAAACAGACGGCGACGTGCCTCGCGTGTGCAATCTCCTCGGAGTTTCGAGCCACCACCACCGGCACCGAGCCTTTTCCACGTACGCGGGTTGCATAAAGTATTCTAAAAACCCTTATCAGTGTTGCCTTATATCTTGATGAAGAATCTCTCCTTGTCGGCCCCGGTTTAAATTTAATGCGTCAACCCGATTCAAGCGGGGCGTGCCCGCCAACACCCCGCGACGCAATAACTATTCCGTGCAGCTTCATCGCGTTCGCAATTAAACGTGGGCGGGCGGGCTATGAAAAATGGCCGGAATATGGAACTAAGGGGAAACGGATACTCGAAAGAAATATTATACGGGTGGAACGTCGAACCGTATCGGGCACGTGGTTCGTAACGCATGATAAAGTAGCCTCCGAGCAAGAATTCTCTTCTGGTGTATCAAGCGGCCGTATTAATGCCTCGGTTGTATACGTATTATCGGAGAGAATAACCCTTGGCCTTGCTCCCATTAAACTTTCCCAAGTGGCCGCGCGCGGCTTAACTAGAAAGTTAGAAAATGCGTTTCTTGCTCCCACGGAGGAGGGGAGGAGGTGGGAGGTTCCATCGGCCGGGAGATAAACCGATAGGGGAGAACGATCTGCATCGTTTCGTTCGTCCGCTCTCTCGTGTGTACGCTATCATTACCCGCGGGGAAGCTGTTAGCCGGGTTACTCGATAATTAAAACGATCATTTTCACCGGGCTGTGAGAATCGAGCCGCCGTCCGCGATTCCCTCTAATAACTACAAACCGACTTTACTGCGTGGAAAAATTGATTCTTGTAACAGAATTCGAGGTTAATATCAAGGAGCCAGTTACACTCGAGACTTTGCACTCGTCGATTCGTTCGTAATTCTTATTACACGATTTTTTATACAGCTGGCCGAAACACGGTTCCATCGCGTCCGTGATTTTCTCTGATAACTTCAAACCGAGTTCACTGCACGGAAAAATTGATTCTTGTAACAGAATTCGAGGTTAATATCAAGGAGCCAGTTACACTTGAGACTTTGCACTCGTCGATTCGTTCGTAATTCTTATTACACGATTTTTTATACAGCTGGCCGAAACACGGTTCCATCGCGTCCGTGATTTTCTCTGATAACTTCAAACCGAGTTCACTGCACGGAAAAATTGATTCTTGTAACAGAATTCGAGGTTAATATCAAGGAGCCAGTTACACTCGAGACTTTGCACTCGTCGATTCGTTCGTAATTCTTATTACACGATTTTTTATACAGCTGGCCGAAACACGGTTCCATCGCGTCCGTGATTTTCTCTGATAACTTCAAACCGAGTTCACTGCACGGAAAAATTGATTCTTGTAACAGAATTCGAGGTTAATATCAAGGAGCCAGTTACACTCGAGACTTTGCACTCGTCGATTCGTTCGTAATTCTTATTACACGATTTTTTATACAGCTGGCCGAAACACGGTTCCATCGCGTCCGTGATTTTCTCTGATAACTTCAAACCGAGTTCACTGCACGGAAAAATTGATTCTTGTAACAGGATTCGAGGTTAATATCAAGGAGCCAGTTACACTTGAGACTTTGCACTCGTCGATTCGTTCGTAATTCTTATTACACGATTTTTTATACAGCTGGCCGAAACACGGTTCCATCGCGTCCGTGATTTTCTCTGATAACTTCAAACCGAGTTCACTGCACGGAAAAATTGATTCTTGTAACAGGATTCGAGGTTAATATCAAGGAGCCAGTTACACTCGAGACTTTGCACTCGTCGATTCGTTCGTAATTCTTATTACACGATTTTTTATACAGCTGGCCGAAACACGGTTCCATCGCGTCCGTGATTTTCTCTGATAACTACAAACCGAGTTCACTGCACGGAAAGATTGATTCTTATAAGAGAATTCGAGGTTCATATCGAGGAGCCAGTTACACTCGACCAATGAATTTCACTCGGGATTTTGCACTCGTCGATTCATTCGAAGTCCAGAGTCTTATTACATCTTTGACAAAGATCCGCCGGCTGTAACGAATCGCCGAAACACGGTTGTATCGCGGAGTCGCCGGTAATATCATCTCTTAGACGAGGATCAATCGATCGAGGAAAGGAGCCTCGTGTCCGGAATCGTTTTCCGTTCGACGCGGTCTTCGCGTCGTCCCCTTTACGAGGCTCTCCCCCCCATTCTTCCTTTGTCTGCGAAATCCAATATTGCGCGCGGGGTTACTTCTGTGCCTACCGTGGAAAAAGCACCGGAGTTTTTTTTTTTCGATGTACATATTCCCCGTGGGCATACGTACACCCGTGCCGCGCACGCGATACCGTCGATACCGTGTAAATTGTAACCCCGGCAAATACCCGGTTTTATGAGTCGCGCACCGAGTTTTTTGCTTGCTCATCCAGAACGATGCTAAAGCGCGTGAATTACGGGACAGATCTGGCTCCTCTTATTTTTACGTATAAACGGGAACAAACTCTGTTCATTACCGGGGGTATAATCTGAGACGCACATTCGTTGCCCATGGTAAGCACGTTTAATCGCGGGCTTTTCTTCCCGGCCCCGGGGTATATCCTTAAGAGTTCCTCCGTCGACAGAATTTACGTTTCTTCTTTACATAGAAATAGAATAAAATTTTTCCTACGTCGGAGTGGATGATCTCCCGTTCAAACAGACGGCGACGTGCCTCGCGTGTGCAATCTCCTCGGAGTTTCGAGCCACCACCACCAACATCACCGGCACCGAGCCTTTTCCACGTACGCGGGTTGCATAAAGTATTCTAAAAACCCTTATCAGTGTTGCCTTATATCTTGATGAAGAATCTCTCCTTGTCGGCCCCGGTTTAAATTTAATGCGTCAACCCGATTCAAGCGGGGCGTGCCCGCCAACACCCCGCGACGCAATAACTATTCCGTGCAGCTTCATCGCGTTCGCAATTAAACGTGGGCGGGCGGGCTATGAAAAATGGCCGGAATATGGAACTAAGGGGAAACGGATACTCGAAAGAAATATTATACGGGTGGAACGTCGAACCGTATCGGGCACGTGGTTCGTAACGCATGATAAAGTAGCCTCCGAGCAAGAATTCTCTTCTGGTGTATCAAGCGGCCGTATTAATGCCTCGGTTGTATACGTATTATCGGAGAGAATAACCCTTGGCCTTGCTCCCATTAAACTTTCCCAAGTGGCCGCGCGCGGCTTAACTAGAAAGTTAGAAAATGCGTTTCTTGCTCCCACGGAGGAGGGGAGGAGGTGGGAGGTTCCATCGGCCGGGAGATAAACCGATAGGGGAGAACGATCTGCATCGTTTCGTTCGTCCGCTCTCTCGTGTGTACGCTATCATTACCCGCGGGGAAGCTGTTAGCCGGGTTACTCGATAATTAAAACGATCATTTTCACCGGGCTGTGAGAATCGAGCCGCCGTCCGCGATTCCCTCTAATAACTACAAACCGACTTTACTGCGTGGAAAAATTGATTCTTGTAACAGGATTCGAGGTTAATATCAAGGAGCCAGTTACACTCGAGACTTTGCACTCGTCGATTCGTTCGTAATTCTTATTACACGATTTTTTATACAGCTGGCCGAAACACGGTTCCATCGCGTCCGTGATTTTCTCTGATAACTTCAAACCGAGTTCACTGCACGGAAAAATTGATTCTTGTAACAGGATTCGAGGTTAATATCAAGGAGCCAGTTACACTCGAGACTTTGCACTCGTCGATTCGTTCGTAATTCTTATTACACGATTTTTTATACAGCTGGCCGAAACACGGTTCCATCGCGTCCGTGATTTTCTCTGATAACTTCAAACCGAGTTCACTGCACGGAAAAATTGATTCTTGTAACAGGATTCGAGGTTAATATCAAGGAGCCAGTTACACTCGAGACTTTGCACTCGTCGATTCGTTCGTAATTCTTATTACACGATTTTTTATACAGCTGGCCGAAACACGGTTCCATCGCGTCCGTGATTTTCTCTGATAACTTCAAACCGAGTTCACTGCACGGAAAAATTGATTCTTGTAACAGGATTCGAGGTTAATATCAAGGAGCCAGTTACACTCGAGACTTTGCACTCGTCGATTCGTTCGTAATTCTTATTACACGATTTTTTATACAGCTGGCCGAAACACGGTTCCATCGCGTCCGTGATTTTCTCTGATAACTTCAAACCGAGTTCACTGCACGGAAAAATTGATTCTTGTAACAGGATTCGAGGTTAATATCAAGGAGCCAGTTACACTCGAGACTTTGCACTCGTCGATTCGTTCGTAATTCTTATTACACGATTTTTTATACAGCTGGCCGAAACACGGTTCCATCGCGTCCGTGATTTTCTCTGATAACTACAAACCGAGTTCACTGCACGGAAAGATTGATTCTTATAAGAGAATTCGAGGTTCATATCGAGGAGCCAGTTACACTCGACCAATGAATTTCACTCGGGATTTTGCACTCGTCGATTCATTCGAAGTCCAGAGTCTTATTACATCTTTGACAAAGATCCGCCGGCTGTAACGAATCGCCGAAACACGGTTGTATCGCGGAGTCGCCGGTAATATCATCTCTTAGACGAGGATCAATCGATCGAGGAAAGGAGCCTCGTGTCCGGAATCGTTTTCCGTTCGACGCGGTCTTCGCGTCGTCCCCTTTACGAGGCTCTCCCCCCCATTCTTCCTTTGTCTGCGAAATCCAATATTGCGCGCGGGGTTACTTCTGTGCCTACCGTGGAAAAAGCACCGGAGTCGAAGCAATTATGTAAATCCACTTCCAGGATCAAGATACATTTCAATCGCGTCCTTCTTTCCCCTCTCGAAGGATATAACTCGGCTAACTTCGGATGTACCGCGCTGAGCCAGCACCACCGTTCGGCTTTATAGTTTCGCCAATATTTTATTACCGCCAATTACGGAGAAAAATAAGAAACGGTAGTCTGTATTATTTTACGTAACATGTCTCGTGCTAATATTATCTCGCGGAAATGAAAACCGGGCAAAATTAGAGCTCGTACGGATCTGCGAGCAGAGGTTGAAATTTTTCCGAAATAAGTCGGAGAGGGGATTCGTTCTTTTTCCTGCTCTCGTCCGGGGCCGGCCTCGAAGACAAGCGAGGGCGACGCGTTCAATCCGGTGATCAAACCCCGGGCGAATCGTTTCGCGGATACACGTCCGGAGATCTGATAAGTCTCTCGAGGTTACTCTTATCGCATCCTATTTTTTCTCTCCTCGGAAAAGGACCGCGTGATCCTTAAAGGAAAGAATCGTGCTACGAGGATTTTCAGACGTCAGCGTTTCTCGTTCGATCCTCTTAAGAGTCGTGCGCGAAAAGAATGCCTAATTTCCTTTCGCGTCGCACGGCCTCTCGCTTTTATATTCATAATACTCCGCGAAATCAGTTTACTACTCCGTTCGAGTTCGCAAGAAAATTCGAACAAAATACGAGCCGTAATCCCTGCCGCAAATGAATCACGGACGCGCGACTGGCCCCGCAAGAAACCTGCTATCCTCGGGTTTCCTCGCGAAATTAGTTGTCACGAAGTTGCAGACAATACGAGCGGGTGCCGGTTCGAGTTTTCCTGGTTTCGCGCCGCGGAAGCTCTTTATCCCATTCGATATCGTCCCGGTAAATCAAACCCCTCTTCACGTACGGTGTGATACTACTTTTTCTTATCGAACTTAGAGAAAATTGCTAGAATTAAATGATTAACCCTTTGGACTATAACCATGAGTGAGACTCGTGGTAAGAATTTTGGACCATAATTAATAATCACGATGAACCTTCCTGTTTAATATGGCCTGAACAATTGGGTGATGGCGTGTAGGCCAAATGGTTAAACAGACGATCTGAAGTAGCGATGAGAAATACGTATATTTATACTGCTGAAACCATTGGCATCTTCACGTCATAAAGATAGTATAGTCGAGATGACGTGTCGTGGATGATGGATGATTATGATTATGATACTCGTTATTAGAGAAAGAAAAAAGTAATAGGCTTTCTCTATCTACCTCCTTTCTCTTTATATCGGCGAGACACGTTTGGCTTTTCTGTTTTATTATCTCTATGCTTCACCTATGGTGTCACGTCTCTTTTGCTTATCAAACATATGTTAGAATTGAATCATTAAAAAACCGATTCGAAGTATCAAGTGGAAAATATGTTGATGCTTGTTTTTGGCATATTTTTCCGACTCGTAACTTTCGAACGAAACTCCAGAGTACGTTTGTATATCAATTTTTCTCTGCAACGCCGTCGGAATAGCTGCAGCGCACGATGCCGGTAGACGTTGGCGATTTATCGGGTTCGCGCACACGTACGTCGAATTTGTTTTCTTCGTTCCACGGAGTGGAGTCATCGCGGCGTTCGATTCCACGCGGGCAATCTTCCATTTATTACGGTAACGCAAGAACGTGCGAACACACGAAACCTCGTGGGTATCTCGGCGGACGAGAAACCGGAACACGCGGGCCGCGCAAGAACACCGGTTACCGACGATGTCTTCGTTACGATATCTGCCACTTAATTACCGGTCCCGTAAGCAGCTCCGATAAAGTCCGAGGGTTTAATTACACCGTGCACGCGCGCGCGTCTCTTATACACGACGGAAAAAATGATCGAGCCGATAAGATCCTCCGCGGTGTACGAATTTGCATGCATGAGCATTCGGGAGATTTTATTAATAATAACGTTCATCTTACGAGTTACGATCTACTCTATTTCTCTAGTCATAACTTAACTCCTAAACTGGTTCCGTAATCAAATATTTATTGTCTAATTCATGGGTAATAAACCGCGATGAATAAGGTGATATTTTATATAGCGAGGGTTCACGGTAATACGAAGGCATTTATGGGAAAGAAAAGGTTAATGGGTTCGCGTTTCCACGAGCGTAGCTTTTTAGCCGGTGTAATGGATGCAAAACATTTAATGAAAAGTAGCAAAGATCGGTACGATTCTCAGACCGTTGAACAAGTGCAACGGTTAGGCGGAATCGTATGATAAAGCTGCTGCTGCCTATTAATGGGCCGGGGTCCGCGGTTCGTTTTTCTAATTATTCACCGTTACAGCATCTCTTGGAAGAGGCCGCCGACCACTGTTAAGAGGGAACGGTATCTCCCGTACGATCGGCCTCGATTCGTGCTTACCCGCGATAACTCTCATTCTTTCTTTCTTTTCACCTCCTGAATTACCGGCTGTTTATCGGGAATTGTTAGTGGCACACGCGCGAGGAGACGAGCCTTCTCCTCGCGTAACGTAGCCGTCGAGGGAACTAATTTCGGGTGACTTAGACGACCGGTGTAATTGAGCAGCGTCGCGGGAATCGTCGGTAAAATTTAGAACGCAGCTTCCTCGGACGAACACCGGTCTACTGCGCTCGGTGGTATTCGGGTTCCCGGCTCGTGTAATGAGAATGCAAATTATGCCGATTTTGCTGCAATTTCCGGGACGTCGCTACGCGGAGCCAACCGTGTTATCTCAATAATGCGAATCAATTTGCCTTTCCTTAAGAAACTCGAGAACCGTCTTTACGTTTAATCCTGTTATTAGAGTAATTGTTCTCGTACGCGGCAACCCGGTTCCCTGTCACTCCGTTCTACGAATTTCGTCGAGTCCGAATATGTATCCGCGCGGTGAATCGATCCTGACGGGCATAAAACCGAACTTGACTCTCGAAGCCTCGCGCATTATTAATCTCCTCGCATTAGCGGGCACGCGGGGCTAAATACAGTTTCCGTGTCCAGATAAACGCAACATTCGATCATTGGAATATCGTACGCGGCTCGCGTTCGTTCGAGCGCGAGGGTTTATAAAACGGAGGAGGAGGAGAGCGCCGAGGCCCGACGCCCAGACACGGCCTATCGATTAGCGTGATTAATTAACGCGATTGCCGTATGCCGGTGCAATTTCGCCGAGGCCGCGAAAACCTGGAAATAAAGTGCACCGACGACGAATCGGGCCAACGGATTGTGTCGCGATCAACAGAGGTCGATAACCCGCGCCGCTAATCAGCCGAAATGCCCGTCGGAACGTCGAATCGTTTCGTACGGCAACAAAAGCTCGATCCCTGACGCGAACGTTTCAACGACGAAATTCCCTGGCTCGAATCGTCGAATCGTTTAACGCCGTTGATCGACGAAAACGCTCTTTTGCTCTCTTCGCCAAATACCGGGTATAACAGGTTTACCCGTTTCGAATAATTATTCTAATTTGTATAAGAAGGAAATTGTCAGAGACGCGGAGCCATTATTTGCTATCATATTATTCTGATAGTTTCCGTGAAAATCTAATCGGATTACACGAGTGGCTACGAAGCGTAGTTACCGCATTCCACGGTAAAGGCTCCCAATCAGCCGGCCGGAGGAAATAATATATCCGTTACCCCATTGTTAGACGTCTTCCGACACTTTCGAAACGAGCGCGAACGCTGTTCGTCCGATCCGGCCGCGCGGTGAAACGTTCGAATCGGCACGACGGGCAAAGGGTCTTAGAAAATTTCCAACAGACGAACGACGTGCGGCCGGGCCATAATTCCAGGCTTACAGCGTTGTTTTGATTTCAATATCGCCACGAGGGATTCGGCGCGCCTATCTCTCTCTCTCTCTCCGTCTTACGCACGGTTATCCACCTTGACGAGGTTCGCATCGGGAAGATTTGCATTCCGCTCTTGGCCTCGCTCCACCGTTTCGCTCCCCGGGATTTACGTTACTTCCGAGCTTCCTCGTGGGTCGAGCCATTTCATAAACATGAAAGTTCTCGCGACGCGCGGGTGGAATAGCAAAAAGGAGTCGAAGTGAAATCTCTTTCTGAAGACAAATCACGGCTATGATGTGTGCCTCCTTGACAGCGATTGTTTCTCGCCTTAACGAACTCGATATTACAGATTTCCTGGTTAATTATAATTCTTATCGGTTTAGAAATTGTTGAATGAACAAAATTAATAGTAATTTCATAGGATAATCATTTTCTTTGAATTGTACAGATTTTTATCTTTTACCGCAGACAAAAGTCTGATACATTAATGTGTAATTCGACTGTAATAAATCCCATGAAATATTTGGGGAAAAGTTCGTCGAGCGCGAGAGGTTAAACGTGGAATTTTCAACATGGAAAGTTCGTAACAAGAACCTTCTCGCCGGGGGTAGTACAATGGCTATTATCCAACAATTTTATCGCGGCTCTTTGTAAATTGATTTCCGTTGAAGCAGCCCGGCAGCAACCGGAATCCATTCACCTCGAGCAGGATAATACGCTGTCAGGATGCGAGTCGGAGGGAGGCAGGGGGGGTAGGGGGGGCGCGGTCGATTGAAAACGGAATAAATTCGTATCGGAGGGCTGTCGCCCCCGTGCGACGTGATTCATCGTTGCGTATTTGCGATAACGAAAGTTATGCCCCATCGTTGGTCGGGTAGAGGGACGTCAACGAACGGATCCTTACGGCTTGGCACGAGCACGAGTTATTACGCCGCGGGTATACTGCTCGTCGAAACAGTGAATCCGACGGAACAGGACGACAAGGTTTCTCCGGTCGGTTCGTTAAAACGAAACCTGTTTCCACGTTGCGTCGCCGGCCACGCGTTCGGGAGGCAGATGATCTCGGAGACGTCCACCGTTTCCTGTCCGATATATCTAACTTTTAATTGGACAACGGAATGCGTCATAAAACAAGAACGCGCGCGCGTACCTACCTATAACAAACGGCGTGTGCATTTCAAAGCCCGGGGATATCCTTTTACCTCGCGTCGCCGTCCTACCCTGCTATAGGGTTCATTTCCACGTTGCTCTTTTTATCCGTTGCGCCGTGTAAAATTATTTCGTGCCTTTGTTGGCTCGCGTGTTTACGAGATCGCCGATGGGTTTACGCGGATCTTAACTTATATTGTATCCGCGGTTAGGAGCGATTTATGAATCTTAATGGAAACGGATTTAATGAATGGACCCGAGGTAAGGAGGGACACGACGATACGGGCTGAATGAATGAAACCGTAACGTGTTTACGAGGATCTTGGATAGCCGAGCCGAGCCGGAGCGGCGGATTATGCGCTCAGGGACGATGATAATAAAGTGCATAATCTCGTGCGTGGCCACGATAAATGGCGGCTCGGCTGATATCGGCGGGCCGAGGGGGGAACAACCGTAATGACACTCGCCTGGAAGCGTGCACGTTGCGCACGTGATTTTAAATAATCGCGTAATTCCGAGATTAGAGCCGGCCGCGTACCGTCGGTTATTATTACACGCTTTCAGAACGGGTTGATCAATTGTTCGAGGCTCCTCGAGCCTTCCAATTTCCCCATTCTGCTTGTCGATCTCACTTTTTGATTTACGGTCATCGCGTCGTTCACGTTTGATTTGTGGCGTTCGTACCCTCGCGGAATTTAACCGCGCGAGAAGACGTGATTTGTAATCACGACTTTTCATTCGCCGGGACACGGGGAAAATAAGAACGGGTGAACCGAGCGCGCAAGCTTTTTCTTTTACGCGGTTAACACGGCCGAGGAGGCGGGAGAGGTTCCTCGGCAACCGCTCGCGGTTAAACAGCCGATGATAGTAATTCACGATTTTAAAAGCAAACACGTCGTTGATACGTTTCCATTAAATACCAGCTCCTCCGACCAGTTTATTATGCGGTTTACTCGGGCGTCGACTGAACGCGTAAACGACTCTCTAAGCAGCCTCTGAATGTACAGCCATTCACGTGGGCAGATGAATCCTTGACGGAGGGCGACAAGCTTCGCGGGTAGATCGCGAGTAGATAATGCGGGGACCACGATGAAGATCTCATCAGTTCCGCGTAATTAGCTCCCACCCCGTCGGCGAATCGTCCAACGAAAGGCTGTTACGCGTAGGTACATGATAGTTGTCTTATCTCCGGGCCGGCTCCAACGGCGACGGGTTCTCTCCCTTTATTCTCGAAAACCCAACGCCGCGAGGAGACCGGCAATCGTATCTCGTTGCACGCGCAAGCTCTCTGAACGCACACTTTTAAGCCCGTATGCACTCTTTGAAGTTATCTTTCTCCCCCCGTAAAGACGGGAAAATATCCACGTTTGAAGTAGCGCGCGGGGACTCCGCCGAGACTTCTTTATTATGCCCCCGTTCCCATTCGGGGAAGAATAGCTTCTAAATATTCTTGTACACATCACGTCGCGCGCACACTCGCATCTTTTCATGAAACGTTACATCACCAATTTTTCTGACTGCTTTTAAGGTCGTACGCGAGCCCTCACATAAAAGCAGTGAAATTCTAACGGTT
>SHCU01000049.1:192906-226441 GCA_004307685.1 Ceratina australensis | reverse complement strand
AAACCCAACGCCGCGAGGAGACCGGCAATCGTATCTCGTTGCACGCGCAAGCTCTCTGAACGCACACTTTTAAGCCCGTATGCACTCTTTGAAGTTATCTTTCTCCCCCCGTAAAGACGGGAAAATATCCACGTTTGAAGTAGCGCGCGGGGACTCCGCCGAGACTTCTTTATTATGCCCCCGTTCCCATTCGGGGAAGAATAGCTTCTAAATATTCTTGTACACATCACGTCGCGCGCACACTCGCATCTTTTCATGAAACGTTACATCACCAATTTTTCTGACTGCTTTTAAGGTCGTACGCGAGCCCTCACATAAAAGCAGTGAAATTCTAACGGTTACATCAGGTATTACATGAACACGACGGTACGCAAAGGAATTAGCAATGACAGAATATTGCGTAAGAATATTTTGCTATTGAAATAACGTGAACTTTGAGGCTATAGTAAAAAGTAAGCGACGTATCACTCAGACAGTCTTAATACTTAACGCGAATTTTATCCGTACGTCAATTTATTAAGGAATAGAAAAATAACTTCTATATACTCTAGTGCATCGTGATTTTCTGCGATTCTATTTCCGATACGAGTCGCTGCACGTTAATTCATCAAGTATGTTATTAGTCCCGGTAATTGATTATGTTCCACGACAATTTGTTTTTCTATCCGGAACACGTATAAATAGCACGGTTCACGTCCAATCCTAGCTACCGTTAGACATTAATTCTAGCCGGCGTGTCTGCTCCTCGTATATGTTAGACACCAGCTTGATATCATCTTTGCAGAATTCCCATTTTTTTCGGTCATGTTACAAGAAGCTTCCTGCTTACACCCATATAACCTATGCTTTCTTAAGTAGCGTAAAATGACTCTCCCTTGTGTGTATCACGTGTACGGCAGATTAGAAGTACCGTTAAGCGAGGAGGTTGAATCTGAATCATACCCAAATCGTGCGTATACCTATTTCAAAGAGTAAAAACGCTTCACCTCGCGACCCTCGTATATAATTGTTTCACGAAACTCGTCGTACCGGTAAATCTCTGCGGCACGTTTCATCTCTCTCTCTCTCTAGTCAAAAGGTCCATATCGACATTTTTCCACGAATAAGTTCCGGTTTACTTCTCGGTGTATCTATTTAATCTGGGATTCTCCGTAAACGCGATAGACGCGCGCTGGTAGAAGTTCGGACTTCCGGCGTTACAGTCCGTAAATCCCATTCCGTAGCGGGGGACGGTTTTATCGGGAGAAGTATAAAGATGAAAACGGAGCCGAGAGAAAGCCGGAGGAGGAGGGACAGGCGAGATTCAAGGTGGTATGCGCCGAGTGGAAAGAGGTCCCAGAAACCAGAGCCAGAAATCTTTAGTGGAACGCGTCGCGACAGTGTCACTGTTTATCGCGAACCGGGTATCTTTATTCGAAACGTCCACCTCGTAACTCGGCTCACCCCTTGGCTTTTATTGCAATCCTGTAAATTCTTGTTTGCGCGATACGAGCCACACGCTGCTGCTGCCGCTACCCGCCGTGACCGTTCGCGCCTCCTCCTTTTCGTTTTAACGCGCGTAACCTCCCCGCTCCGCCGCTTCTTCTAACCCCTCGGTCATCTGATCGACCGTTCGATTTTTACAACCGATTCACGTACCGAATACTCTCATCTATTATACTTTTTTTTTCATTATTTCCCGCGGATAAAAATTTTTTTGACGTTTTACCGCTGTCATCGAGTAACTGCGGCCGTTTGCCGGGAACGATAAAACTGTAACTGCTTCGTCGGCGCGTGGAAAAATGTGTAAAACGAAACGCGAGGTGAATTCTGATCGAAGGAACGCGGTGCCTCCGATTCGCCGCGGTTTCAACGTTTCCCCTATCGATCCTCGCCCTCGGTGCCGATCGTTACGCATCTCACGGGGAATGTATTAATATTGTGTGGACAAGCGTAACTCGCATGTCCGTCGAAAGTACATTTCGCATCGTGTCCCGGCCGTGCCTCGATGCCTCGCGCAACGTACGGCTCATTGGCCGCGAGGCACAACGTTGTAAGATGATAAACCAAGCGTTGGACGTCGATTGACCTGTGACCTATTTGCGCATCGCGCACAACACGGTACACGGGATCTGTCAATAGTTCGAAGCGTAGACGATGAGAGATAGGGAAGGCGAGATATACTACGGTTGGCGCGCAAAGTGCAACGTAAGTACTTACAAATAAATTGCCGTGAGAGGTGCACGAGCGAGCGCGTGAGTCAGGTGTCCTTCGGCGTTCGAACGTGTCGACGCATGCAGAAGAATTAGCCGCGTCAAGTTCATTATCTTCTCCGCTATGCCGATATACTAATTTAATTGAGAAAAATCCTGTCACCGGTGAAAATATCAAAATACTAAGCCCTGATAACATTTGTTCGTTAATCGAAATTTTATATCGGCAGTATTTTCTCAATTGATCAAATTATTTTCTTGTATTATTAGTAGACTCTTAATTATTTTTCTTAATTCATTAAATTGCTCACATGAATTGGTTACATGGTCAAGGATCGTGAAATAAAAATGCAATTCAATTATCACTCAGAATTTAATTACAGTTGATTACAGTACTTGAATTCGATACGTGCTTAACACCGATATCAGTACCAGCCCATTCGAACCATGCTGTTCGGTGATTTCACGAGAAACAAGCAGGCTCTGAACACGCTGTTAAGTTCTAGAAATAAAAGTAGAGCGAGACCCCATGGGGTGCTTAAACGACGAAACTTCGGAAGCCCGTATCTCTCGAGCGGATTGAGATATCGAAATGAACCAAACCCCATTCTTTTCGGTGTCCCGAAGAGGCTTTCAATAAAGCACCGTCCTCTCGTCCATAAATTCTCCCGACAATACGTCCGATTGATGTCAGCTTAAAATTGTATTATACTCTTCAATTTTCGGGCGCGATCGTGATTCGTCGTCAGTAGCCGAGTCATAGCCGCGTCGAAATAAAAATCTGTGCCGCGATGCATTATTCATAGGGGCAGAGCCGGTAATCGGTATTTGCAAGCTTCGGCGTCGACTGTGTTGCCCGACGAGAAGACCTTCATCGATCTCCATAATCTCGAGCGTTTTCGAAAAGGCTCTTTCGCTCGCATTCACGCCGTCATTCGGCACCCATTCGCTCACGGCCGTCCTTATCCCGCCCTAACCCCCGGGCGTCGTCGCGTACACAACACCCGAGTCGCCTACCACGTATCCCTCCGCCGTCCCTGTATACCGCGAGAGGGTGTGTCGCGCTCGTATTCGGGTAGGAAGTTGCGCGCGCGACGGGTCTCCTCTTTCCGTCAGCCGCTACTTGAAATTTTCAAGCAAGAATGATTTATGAGGAGGCCTCGACCTCGCCACTAGTCGACTCTCGACGCATTCGAGAAGCATACATTTTAATCTTAGTCATCCGGCGTCACACGGACACGCACAGAGAGACGAGGGTGGCTGCTCGAGAGAACTCGCGAGGCCTCTTCGATCCGAACGATGTCTTCCGCATCGTGCTCTTACGTACGCGCGCATCTACCTCTGTCTTTAACGAGGAAATGCCGAGCCGCTCCGTGGCTCATATGAAACGGTTCCCGGACAAAAGCCTCTGCTCTTTGTCGAAATTATGTTTGTTCCATCCAGCTCCTCCTCTCTATATTTTAATAAAACTCGAACGCGGAAGAATCGCGAGAGACAGACCTAAGATTTTTCATATCAGCACAGGCGTGAATTCATTTCCTGTCAATTCTTTCATTTTCAGTATTTTATTATTTTATAAAAATTCTTTGAATCAAGAGAGTTATTCGTGTGAGACGAACGCGAGAACTGATAACGCAAAGTTGGAGGTTTTCAGCTGGCGCATCGGGGCGGTCATAACGTAGCCTTTCGAAACGGCGGCGCAGCGGGTCGTAACTCGCAGCGGAACACACCGCGCTGTTCCAGAAGTACCGGCGATGTTGACCCAAGGTACAACCCCTGAATGTGTACACGCGGGGTTGCGAAGAGCGGTGCTTTCAATTTGATTGCGATTCCGCGGCGCGTGTGGTTTACGACGCGGCCTGTTCGGAGCCGATGGGCGGTTGATGAGAATTATACGACGGTCGCCGCCTTCCCCGAGCACCGATCGACTCCTCGCTCCGTTCCAGCTGCGAGTCGGTTAAACGCGGATCGTGTCATCCCGATTAGGCGAAACAATCTTACCGAAGTTGAACCGATGCCCGCCGGATCGTGATATTAATTTCAGTTTCCCCCGGAGCCGCGAGAGATCCGTTGGAACTGCTAATTAGCCGTCGCATTCGTGAAAATCCGACGATTCTTCAGGGGATTCTGTAACGAGCTCTCGTTGTCTTTGAACGAACAAATGGGCATGTACCGAGGGAAGGAATGGGAAATGACGAGACGGGATGAACGAGGAGGGAAGCGAGAGTAGGCTGTAACTTGGCCCGTGGGTCGCGGACGCGTTTACCGGCCGCTTTCACCGAGCGCGTAATTCGGGAAATTGAAGCCGGGAACGCGGGGCAAACTGCTTCCTTGTTACTGCATCTATTGCTTCTTCTTCTTCTTCCTTCTCGTTTTTTTCGGCCCCTCCCCGCGGCGTATCCCCTTTGTCGGAGCTCGCTCTCCCAGGCAGAGCATCTTTTTTTCATCGTCCAGCTTCGCTGTACCCTCGCCGTTCTTTAAATTAATACAATATAAATGCAAATTAAATCGCGGGGTTCAGTTAGCCAGCGACGAGCGGAGAAACGTTGTCATTGCTACGGGGACCACCGCCAGCCGGAAGCTCGGGAGACAGATATTTTTTTTTTCGTAAACGCGCGCGGCAAACTGAGACCCGGCCCTTTTTTCCCGAACGTTCCTTCCGCATAATTCTAATGTTTGTTTAATTCCGCGGGGCGGAATGAGGTTCTCAAAAATTTAGATTTCAGTTCTGCTTCAAACAAAAAGGACGCTGTTTTTCCCGTTTTCATTAAAAACGTTCGCGAAGACCGGCTATTCATCGCTGACCCGTTTGGATCACCGGAAATCAGAGAATGTAACTTTAATCGGTGAAGAGATCCATCGGGAATAAAGTAGTTTCGCGTAACGCGGTGGCTGTGTTAATTGTTGGCCGAGTAACCGCCTTCGGACGTGCACGCATTATACGTGATTCCCCCGAAGAAGGTAAATATTGAATGTGAAATTGGACAGGGGAGATAGCGAGCCATTGTTGCTCGCTCGGATTTAATTAAAAATCTCACGACCCCCGGTTGCACCTCTGTCTCTCGGCAAACTTCCACTCCGGCCTCTCGCTAATGCACAGACTTCGCTCGGCCAATTTACACCAGTCACCCTCTCTCTCTCTCTCCACTATTACCGCTACTATTATTTTCGACGTCGAACACAGCAGCTATACTCGGCATATAAATGAATTCATTTTTTCCTTCTTCATTAAATCGATAATAATGCATTTCTTTCACGCTCCGCCGAGATCAATAATCCGCGGCCGGCAGTAAACTTCTCGGAGCACCGGCATCTAAATTTAATTACTTTTCTTGCTAATTAAATCAATTACGATCCTCCTTATCCAATTAAAATGTAACAAACTTCGCGAACGCCTTATGGGGAAGTATCTCGACGATTATTAATCCCGTCGCGTGTACATAAAACCGCGAGACGCGATTGACGTATTTCATTGTCGCGTCGTATTCCGGCTGAAAACGTCGGCTAATTGGCAATAGCCGTTCGTCCGAAGCTAGGAAAAATGTGACGATTGAATTGTACCCGTTATGCCGGTGGGACACACCGCGTAGATAAGCGGATGCGAGCCAGACCCGTCGCGTCGGACGTTTAATCGTTTCTGCACGCAAATTGAAACTGTCGACTGGACGAGGTTATTTAGTTCTAAGGGTCCGGACGGTCGCTCCGCGGCCCTAACACCGGCCAGATATTAACCGTAACATCGTCGTCGTAGTCTCGTTAACCCGCAAATTGATTTCACCATTATTCACCCGATCCACCGTAGCGGACCCGCTACCTGCTGCCTGCCTGCTGCCGCCGCTGCCTATCGCCCGGGCTTTGATGGAAATTGCATCGCGGGCCATGCCAAGATGCAACCGTCGGCTTAATGAAACAAACGATGCCCCGGCCCGATGCCTTTTCCCTTTGTTAGTATCTCTGACACGTACGAGTTTAATGGCACCGAGCGAGAGATACCACCGGCAACTTTTGCTTGTCTGATTGACCGCGGTAGCCCCAAGTTTACCCCGTTCGCGTTTAATTCGTGGGAACCACGGCTCGACCAAGTTGCCGAACTCTTCTTCACCGGACGATCTCACGATTAAATTCGATACTTCTTAATACTAATTTTATTATATATTTTATTTCTTTGCGTTTCCTGGATACTAAGTCTTTATGGTACGTCGTTTGAAATAGCTTCAAGACACGTGTATGTTTCCACAAAAGTAAGAAGTAGTGATCTCATGGAATATACATACAGTGTGAGCAGGAAGAATAAGTAATTAGTAGAAGCATTTTATATTGTTTCACAAAATCATCGATTCTTGTGAATAATAATATTTAAGCACGTACGTGGAAATGGAAAACACGACAAGCCAATTCTGCTGAATCGCGTACAAATTAAATAAATTTAAAAATAAAGAACTGTTATACCAAATTATGTTCTTCTCTTTCAACGTATAATCACTCCCTGGCTTGTGCTACGCTTTCCAGCCCACCCTGACTAGTCCAGTAAAAGAGTAGGGGTTAAAGTGCACAATCGAATTACAATGATGATTGATAGGGAGATAAAAGAAATTCAGAATTATCCGTCACGGGAGAAAGTATGCCGGTGTACTCGGATCACGTATAACCGTGCATGCTCGCGTGCTCGCACGTTGTACATTCGCGAGAGAGAAGGACACAGATGGGTCGGTTAGATACAGGAGACTCGATGGTTTATTTGTACGGTCGTGTTAGGTGCTAATTTGCGAAGTACTCGCCGTATGTACGTATATACGTGTACGTATTACCTAGACGCGTCCACGTGAAACGGTGTGTTTGTGTGTATCGTACATCGTAATATACCGCAAATTATACGAGAAAGGGGAAAAAGACGAGCCCCGATAAAAACCGGGCAAATAGAGAGACGCGATAACGACTCTGGTCGAAAAATTTTTTGTCCCCGGGGAAAAAAAATGTAATAACGCGGAAAAACATTCCCTCTTATCGCGGGTTGGAAAAAGGAGAACGGTCGATACCAGGCGGGCCGTCGCGGCGAAGTGGAATCGGAAACGAACGTCGCGTTACGATCGCGATTAATAACAGCGGTGTTCGTAAAACATTCGGTCAGTCAAAGAAATACGTCTGCGCCGCGAATTCGATTTCAGTTTCTAATTAGTTCCGTCGAATCGAGATCAATCGTTTCCCCGGCGGAGAAAAATGTCTCGGATCCGAGCCGGGCGCGGACGAGAGTTTATTTCCCGTTCAGCCGACGGTGTAATAAACCAGGGGAACGCGAGCGGTATCGCGATGCATCTGTCGCTGACACTATCTATCGTCCCGTTTTTCCGCTCGATGCTATAAGATTCGGCTCGGGTCCTAACCTCGTAACGCTTTCCGTACCGTTATGAGCCGTGATGTCCGCAGTAAATTGTTCGCCGTTCCGGCTATCGATCGTCCACGAAATCGAGAACCGAGGGGGTTGCGAGGGTACGGCCGAGACGAATCGGCGATATTTTCCGTGACCCCCGTCGCTTCGCACGCTCGCCGGCTACATAATAATTACGGCGCGCCAATTAACGGGGCGAATCGAGACGGTACTATTCGGACGAGTGTTTTATTACCTCCGTTAACGGTCCCCGATGGAGTATCTCTCCTACGGGTGAATATCATCGCTGTCGCTTTTAGTATCCGCGTTTCGATGTCGGAGATAATCACCGATTCTGCAAACTATCAAACGTCGAGGGCACCGGTACCGTATTATCAGTCGGATATTTTCTTAGTCGAACGTCACGAGGAGACGAGCCGCTTCTCTCCTCTCATCCGGTGCCCCCTCGAGTGGCACCGTTCGATGAAGCGATTGCCGGGTACGTGGGTGGACAAGAATTTATTGGCTCGCCGGAAAAACGGTACCGAAACGAAGATTCATTTATCGGGTTGGGAGGTGTTGTAGCGTGACGCGTTTAACGCAACGCGATTAAAGGTTGCCGAGTGAAAAATTAAGCCTCGGTTCGTTTATTCGACGAGTTCAATTAGTAGCCGCGGAATACGACAAGCGGATACCGCTAATTAACCGGGAAACCTCGGGAGAGGCTCCTCCGGTACGTGTTTAATAAATCGACCGACTAACATCATAATTGCCCGTTCGCTGCCCGCGCCCGCCCCCGCGACGCCGCGCGGCGTGCGTGTAATCCCTCCGGCCGGTTCGATTAAAACGTTTCTACGGCTTGTACTTAGTTTTACGTATCGTAAACCCTCGGTACCTTCGGATCGCACCGGGAAACCACGGTCCGTGCTCTCGCGGAGAGTTGCAGGGCGGGGCGGGACAGATTCTAGACTACGTACGTACGTACGCCCACTGATATACAACCGACGATTCGTTCGAGCGAAATTGCATCCTGATAAGGTTCGAAGAGAGAGGTTGGAATCGATGCTGGATGCGACCACCCATGTCAACAATTCCGCCGCGCCCAGTATTTTTGTTCGCTCCTCGACGCAACAGCAATCTCGAGAATCCCGGCTTCTTCGCGGCTCCTCTCTCGGCAACCGTACTCGCGTTACACGCGATGATTGATGGTGCTTCTAATCAGAGTTCTTACCGGAGCTTATGTAAATTCGCATAGATACCATCTCGAGCTGTTACGAACACGGCAATTACCAGGTGCAAAAAGATCGACCGTGAAAACCGGGCAACAAATTTGAAATTTCTTGTCCCGCCGGTGAAAACGTCGCGTCTAACCGGGTAGATATAAATTACGACGCGAACGTATTCGCGCGACCGATGAACACGCGGCAAACATTAATTCCCGTGGCGCGCTCGGTTTTAACCCCGTAGAGTCCCAGGAAGCGGGGATTTCGATTCTAAATCTTCCGCGAGTCATAAACTCCGATCTCGGGCTGTACAGACGAAATACGGCGGTTGGTAACGGTAATCGGGCAATTACCGGCGCCCTTTGAACCGCCGTTTACGTATTCATTCATCGAGCTTCCGTTCTTTCACCGAACGTCGCCGCGATTAACGCGTAATCGAAATTTTACAATTTTAAAAACTACATACAGAAAATATCAACGACATGATTAAAATGCGAAGAGGTTCTATCGACGATTAATTTTTGGTCGCGTAGATCGTCGAGCATGAAAAGTCGACGATGATTTTATGAAAAAGCTCATGATATATTGCGCGACATGTCTGCAGACGTGGGTCTCGATAACCAGGTTATGCGAGTCGATAACTACGACCCCCCGGGTCGTGGGACTCGATACGAAATCATACTGTTACGATGTTATGAACGTAATATTGATTCTCATAACTCAGCGGCCGTGTGTGTCCAATATTTCACGTGGCAACCTCCCAACGCGATACCAATAATTGATTCTTACATCGTCGTCGGCGGCGGCGGCCGCGTTTTTAAATCAAACACCGCCGAACCGATTGAATTAGAATTACCGTAGGATAAATCGCCGACGATACCGCGGCGGGGGTATTTCATCCCGCGGCAGCATAAATCCCCCGACGGTTATATCCCCCGATGCAAGGAGTCAAATATGTACTGCCGGTGTAACCGAATAAAAGTGTGACGTAGCGAAACCGGAAGTTTGTTTTCCGAGAGGGACGATGTACAATTACCGGCGGCTAGTATGAATAACCGGCGCGCGCGATGCCTACAAATAACAAAGATCAACGGGAAATTTATACGCGTTAAGCGGTCTTCTGTTCGCGTTTATCCGCGTGCCGGGAAATTGTGCGTTATAAGGATAATTTATCTTTGGTTAACACGCGTCGAGAAGTCACTTTTCGCGTGTTCCGGATTATTTATGGGGCCGCCGTTTCTCTCCCACTAGCATTCGGCAATTCCGTGTCAAGCCGCTGCTGCTGCTGCTACCTCCTCCTCCAGTCGATACCTCGATTCGAATTCGGTACCGATCGAGGTCAGAACGGGTCTCAGGATATTTTCCGAGAGCTGGTTTCTGGATTATCATGAGACAATATAACGCGCGAGAGGCCAGCGGCTAGAAGTTAGCCAAGCGGATCCTCGATAGTAGTCTGTAACTGGGAAACCTATTAGACCGCACCGCGTGACTTCTCTTTGGTTGAACGGGTTCGCACAGTCGTAAAGTTTACACGAGGCGGCAGCGTGGCGAGGAGGAGGAGGAGGAGTAGCTGCCACGGCAAGGCGAGAACCGTGATCGCGTACAGACGACGAGTTCAACTTGGTCATTAAACTTCGGTTCGTTTCTACGTTACCGAAAACCAAGAGCGGCCACTCCCCCGCGATGTTTCGCGCTCCATCGCCGAACAATAGAGCCCACGGACACTTTAAAACAATCCCGAGGAGCTTTCGACGTTTCTGAAACTAATTAGAAGAAAGCTCGGCAGCCGCTGTTGTCTCCTCGGCGTAAACCGGCGTTCGCTGACGGATCGATAAAAAACCCGGCTTAACTGGTCAACACCCGTGGAAACTTCGTGTTGACTTCTAGGCTTTCCCGATGCTTACCGGGAAATTGGAAACGCTCGACCGTTCGTCGGCTTTAGTTGCTCGACCGACGGCAATTAAACCGCGTTTATCCCTAACGATGATATTATATTTGGAATTTCCGTAATCACGAGATTCTAATTTCTTCGTCTGTTTGTTTCAGGTAAGTGAATCGGACGGAAGTTCGGATTACTTTGAAAAGTACGGTGAGATTTCGCGTCACGCCGAAGCATCGATTGTCCCTCGCAAGTAAGTTAAGCGATTTTTTAAGATTTCGTTAATCGAAGTATAAAGCGGGAGTTGTTTCATGGTTTATGAGACTCGGTAAGAATAAAAGCCGGTCGGGCCGCGGCGCAGAGCCGCGTTACTCCCGGCGTAAATTTTAATCTGCGTAAGTTTCCCATTAAGTTAGCGCGTAACTTCAGACAAATATGCGCAATTTCGGCGCGACACGCCCTTTCATTTGTAATCATGACCAACCGCTTTTTTCCCTTTTGTCCCCCGCTTCACCCTCGGTACACCCGGTATAGGACGCAACTTTTCTCGGTTAAGCCGTATTATCCACCGCGCGGTTTCGAGTCACCAGGCAAATGATAATAATAATAACGATAACCAACTTGGTGAATTAACCTCGTCAGAGAGTCGCGAACATTTTTATTTTTTATCCTCTTATTCGAAATTCTTTCCGCGCCTGACGATCAATTTTGCCGTGTTTCGAATAAAAATATTGACACAAACGGCGTATCTACATTTTCATCGTGATTGACTCGTGTCCATTCGCCGTTGTATTGCTGAATGGATCTTGATTTCTATCACAAAGCACACATCTGACGGTTCACCGTTACACCGTAACCATGAATTTATCATCGCCGCGCGCTGTAACTGTTCCTCGGCGTTCGCTTATATTTTTAAAAAGCTGGCTCGAATAGCAACGCGGCCGGCTGCCTGCCTGCCTGAACGCACGTCGGTCGATAAATTTTCGCGGGGCGATCTGCGCAAACACGTCAGCCCCGTGACGTTTACATTTCGCTTGAGGTGTACGGGCGCAGACGTTCGCCCAAGTCGTACAGGAACTGTAACACGGTGTCCGCTGCGCTCTCGGTTGTTCGATCCGCTCGGAATTGTTTCCTCGTCCGCCGGCGGACAGTCGTTTAGGCGAATATCTCTAAACTCGAAAGTAGATCCGTACAGGGGAGTTAAAGTATCACGCGAGAGGCTTAAACATAATGCCCTGTTATAACCGGAACGCGACTCGGCTCCATTAAAGTGTACCGGACGGATTACGCGCGCCCATTTAGAACCCAGTTAAACCTCAGCCGGGTCTGCGCCCCCTCGAGCCGTTGCCGGCTCCGATCTACAAATTGCAGTCGATGCACGTATCGCAGCTACCTTGTACCGCCGCGATTTAATAAGTACAAACGGTGTTTCATACTAATTTCACTTGCCGCCGTGAACGAGAGTCCACTGTGAATTTATATCAACCGACGCCTTCGCGCCTTCCTAATAAATCTTCGCTCCAACCGTTTCGCCTCCATCCGCGATCGTTTCGTTTGTTAAATAAACCGAGGTTCCTCTTTCGACCCAGGGTAATTATCGTTCATTTTATTTTTTATCAGATAGTCATCGGACGATGATAATAATGTTTATTGTACAACGAGGATACGTGTGATGTAAAAATTACAAGAATTTTTCGTGACAGGAAAATCATACAGAATGGACGATTCAATTGGGAAATACATGTTGCGTCGCGTTAGTTCGAAGCTCGTTGAATTTTCATCATTCCCTCGCCGCGCACAGCCGGAAGCTCCTCGGCGGCGACGAGAGCCGCGCTTGCGAGTCCTCGGAATCCGTTTTGCACGGCGTCAACCCGGCGTTCTTATATTGAAAGCTCCCGTACATGTAACCGCACAGGGGACAGAACATGCGGACCTTCTTCGCGCGTTTCATTATTAACGGTACGAAGCAGAGCGGCCAACATCTGTCACATCAAGTCGATTCGTAGGAAAATCGTGTTTGTCGACGTTGCATTATACCCGAAGACACATGGAAATGCATTATTTCGCATTTTCCATGATGCTATATCCGATTTAATAATAAAGCTGATACCGTTAAACCTTTATAATATCTCGACTTTCGAGCTCGAACTCTCGTTTATATTTTTATTCGTAACTAATGGAGTATTCGCGAAGCTGCATATTGTATTTCGCTGATTAATTTGCAAATAGATTGAAGAAGCCGCGGTTCGAGTTTCGAGATCACTCGTTAATCTTTTATCCCGGCGTTGGAAAGCTGAACGCGGGGTGACGGGGGAGTGGGAGGAGGTGGGCGTGAAATTAATTACCGCGACCAAAAATCTGTTAGCTCGGCATTTTAAATCGTTGCCCGGTGTTGCGTGCGAAGGGAAAACTCGTTAACCGGCTTAAATCACGTGTTTTCGAAAACTTTTCAACCGCTCGCGAAAAATAAAACAAAACTCGCGCGACTGTTATTTCGCGTTCGATGTAAGGGAGGGGAAAAAATGTATCGCCGGGCTGTTGCACGGTCGTACGGTAAAATAATGTTCGGACGTACCCTAAGAGACAGAGAGCTCCGATGTGCGAGGTGGTTAATTTGTCTCCGCGAGCATGAAGCGTCGGCACCGCCTCGTTTAGACACCGGGGACAAATCTTTTTCTCGTTGTGCGATTTCCACGTGTCCACTGTTCGCGGGAATAACAAATGATTTAGCATCTCTCTAGGCGACGCGGCCGATCAATACTTTAAAGGATGTACCACGAGTAGCGTAAACCTTTTTCGGCTCGCATTTACCCGGATTGCAACGCGTCTCGTCGGCGTACCTCGACACTTTCTGTTTCGACGCGGCCCTCGATTCTTCTTCTCCCTAATTTTCGAACAGTACGTTTAATCGAAATTGCTCGCGAATTATTCGCGCGACTTACCGATTAATGCATTTAATGCACCCAACCGGGTAAATAAAATTATGATTTTCATACCCAGGAGAGGCATTGGTTCGACCGTTTCGGATGGAATTTGCGTATGTGCGCTAGAAGCCCCTTCGTGTCTTTTCCTTTTTCGCTCACTCGTTTGTCGCATACAGGGCACCACGTAGCCACGTACTGTCACAACAAAATTGAACATGTAGTAACGATGCTCTAACCTCGACGAACCGTCGTCTCTCGTTTATCGCGGTTTTCGTTTGCCGTGGAGTGACCTGTGTTTCGTATATCATATTTCCCGACCCGTTTTTTTTATCTCGCTGTAGGGTCGTTGGCCATTTTCGTTGGGGAGACTCTCGGGACAGACTGTTTCGCACGCGTCAGAGTTCCACCGAAGTCAGCCGACCGCGACTAATCTGAACGTAGTTAATTCATCCGACGATACTACAGGGTGCTGATATTTTCCGTTTCATCTCATAGACATATAAGAATAGAGTCCAGAGAATCGATAGAAGAAAAAAGAGAACGACAATCTATGGGCCTACTCTGTGTCCTTGTTTAACCCTTTGCGGACGAGCGCCGCATATATGCGTTTTACGCAAATCATCAAATTGGCCGAAGAACTCATATATGCGTTTGGCGAAAACAGTTGATAGAACCGAGAAACGCATATATGTGTCCCACCTAAATGCATGTTGATGGCGGGGGAACTCAAGAAATATGCGCTGGCAATTTTAAATGACTACGGTTCGCTTCGAACCGTCTCGTCCGCAAAGGGTTAATATGGTTAGACAAAGATACAAAGGGTGCCTGTAAATTGTCTTTCTCTCTTGTTCCTTCTTTCGCTTCCACTTATAGATTCGGTCGCAACCAGCGCGGTCTGTTCTTACACGTCCATGTTTCATCTAGAATGCACTTATCCAGGAGAGGCGGGAGGTTGCAACAGAGGTACGGTTTACGAGACGGTGTCCCAGGATACGGAGTCTTTGTCACGTTTCAGAAGTCGTGTCGCGAAAGTGGTCTCCGAAGGAAGCGGCGGACCCGAAGGGAAGACGAAAGCAGCTTTTCCTGAATGCGGTATAAAGAAGTTCGGGGGCTGAAGTCGAAAGTTTCGAAGACAAAGGCTCGCACAAAAGCTTGTCACGGACCGCGCGACGAGAGTGCTGCGCCCCGCGCGACTCGCTCGCCTGCCCACCGGCGGCGCATCCAGAATTTCCTCGCTCGGTTATCGAATCGTAGATAATGTCGTGTATAACTGCATGAGATTTCCGGTTTATATTTTCGCCGAGTTCGCTCTGAAAAAGTTATGAGACAAGAACTTCACCCGCTGTGCCCCATTGGACCCCGTATACGGTTTTTCGTGTTCTCTTTCAGTTTCGCCAAATTAATCGCAACAGCGATAAAATCCAGAATTAATTGCGATGCTTCGAAGAAAAATAGACTGGGAGAGAAATAAGGAAGCGAGGACACTCGTAGGAAATGGGCGGTAATGAGAGAAGGCCGAAGTGGCTCATGAATGAATTCATAGGTTTTGATATCATTTTCATTCACCGTTGTTGATTTTCCACGTTCGTGCTTCTCTTTCCTCGCGTGACCCAGTTTTGTCATCCTCCTCCTTGACGTGATTAATTCTGTTGGTCCATTACTCTTTATACGTGCCGGCGTATAGAAGGTGTGAAACGGAACCATGCATCATGCTCATTGATAAAACGTACGCGGGTAAATATTAATTTGGAAACGGCTGGGGGTAGGTATGAATCAAAACGGTGGTACAAGGAAGTTCTAATTGGCATATTTACTCTCGCACGCGATTCTACATATATGCCCGATGTGGACGCGCGTCGCGATCGAGAAGGCATAATTCAATTAGTGTTGATACACAATGTGCCGGACGGGTTGTGGGAGTGGGAGACGGCGCCGTTGGCAGTGGGTCAGAAAATCAGGTCAGGTGGAAGCGAGGCGGCCGGCGAAGGAAGAGGCCAGGTAGTAGGTAGGGGTCAGGTACCGTTATCATCGTCTGGCGTCGTCCGCTCCACACCTGGTGCTTCTTTTCTGCCTCTACCCACGGAGGGAACGTGGGCTGCCGCGGCGAGCCGGTAAAAAGATAAACCGGTGGATGGATGCTGGTGGGCGAGATGCATCGGAATCTGCGCGGCCCGACGTCGCCGCCCTGGATTTTCTTCTTTCCCCCTCGACCGTCTTTATACAAAATTCAACGGGGCCGGAGGACGCCTCCTCTCATGAATTTCGATTCGACGAAAAACGAGCGGGACGCAGCTTTTCTCCTCCGCGTGGAAAATTTTTAACTTGAAATATTCCACGCGTCTCCCCCCCGTTTTCAGATTAATAAGCTTCGCGTGAAGTACGTACGATGACCTCGATGGATTTTGAATCGGGTATATAAGACCTCGAAAAAAATATGATAACGTCGCGAATGAAAATACCTACTCGCTGTACAAAATTCTCACGTAACATAATTTGGCCCTATATGTATGCACATGTCATTTTTTTTAGATACACTCGCCAACGATGGTCTGAAATGAATTGAGGTATTAATACATAGAAAGTTCTTACTAGCAACATACAAAAATTGTATCAGTTAGAGATTAGCGTGAATGTATCTGATAAATTGATAGCTGTAACTGCATATTGAATCGAGGTAAATTATTCAAAGTCGAAGACGGGGGAATATCTGTTGGACAGCAGGGTTTGATTCGTGCGTAAGCCTGTACTTAGGTAGATCGTTTATCTCTTCAGCTTACCAATAACAGATATTATTATCGTTTATCGCGGTAGCGAGGTCGGGCTAAGCCCTAAAGGGCCATTAGGGTTGCTTTATACTTTCTTATCGCCACACTGCCAGAAGCCAAACCGTCGGTCGTTACGCGTGGCACCCAGGGTCGTCCCATTAATTCAGTTAACGCACTAAACTTCTTCGCACAATACAACGTATTCTATTTAGACGTGAAATTACGTTGCACCGCATTCATGCGAGCAATCGCGTACACGTTTCTATCAATTTTCTCGTACCGCGTATCTCTCGATTAAACAAAACCCATAAATATCTTTATAATAATAATAGAGTAGGTATCGCATCGGATATTAAAAACGATTGAATCGAGACATTGTATCTGTAATGTAACTGCTTTATAGCCGGTGATAAAACTGAGTCTGGCGTACAACGGAGTGAAAAGGATATTGCAACGCGACCTTCGGGTGTATCCACTTCATCGTGTACCGTCTTCTCGCCCTGCTCCTCGGATCTATTCGTTCTCCACCTCCGACCGTGTTGCACCTCTATATCTGGCCGAACGATCGAATCCGGGGAGAATAAGGATGCACACCATCCCGCGTATGCCTGTGGGACGTACATTCATTTCTACCCGCGCGCGGCCAGCAATGAGATCCTCGAATAATTAATTTCACGCCTATGCTATCGATCGGGTTCATTTTTCCTCTTCGACGAGCCCGAGGCTGTTCATAATTGCTTATTGATAATGGCTCGAGTTTGATAAGCGTAAAAACGTTAGGCTCAATTACGCGGTTTCAACCCTTAAGAACCGTAGGAATGTCTCTAAGTCATGGCAACTTGTTCGGTTTTGAAAAGAGTAGAGGCAGTGGTACTGCGCGCGGTAACATTAACACCGCGGACCGAGCCGAATAACTACGTCCGAAGGCTATTCGTAATTACTTACTGATAATGGCTCGAGTTTGATAAGCGTAAAAACGTTATGCTCAATTACGCGGTTTCAACCCTTAAGAACCGTAGGAATGTCTCTGAGTCACGGCAAGTTGTTCGCCGCGGTCTTAAAAAGAGTAGAGGCAGTGGTACTGCGGGAAGTAACATTAACACCGCGGACGGAGTCCGAATATCTACATCAGCTGACCCTCGGGGGTCGGACGATGCCTATCGCGGCAACAATTTGTACCGGACGACGCAGTCGAACAAACTCGAGTGTCTGATGCTACTCGGTGATTAGATTCTGATAGTTGTGGCGTGTCTAACGGGACCCCGTGAGCAAAGTAGATCCGTCGTGGCCTTTTCATCTCGACACGATGGGACATCCAGGGTCGGTTTACTATTGGCACGTACGTACGTGGCCGGCTATCCGGCTCCCCAGAGGGAACGACAATTTCGAGTCCGTGGCTCGTCCACGTCCGTCCGCCAATTCGGCTCGCGCGTACGTGTGCGTCGCGACGTTATTTCCTCCCGGCCAATCGCCGGTGAAACATTGACCAAGACGCGATACCTTTTCACGGTCGACGTTTATTGCCGGCGTTCGTAGCTTTTTAAATAGCTCTTGGATTTAACTTAAGGCAAACGTGGCTGGAATCGTGACGTCGGATGTTAGGTGAAAGTTGTACGAGACTTCATATAAAGACAAAGGATTTGAACTTTAATTTATTAAGATATTAATTTGTCTGCAAATAAAGTAATTGGAAGTAGCTAGTAATAATTAATTTAATATCAATTTTATTAGATTATTATAATATATTATTATTAAGTTTTACTTCGACAGAGATCTTACTTTTACGAGCTTAAGGATATCGTTGGAAGTTATTAGCTGGAATATCAACGAAGGTTAGAAATATTCCCTTACATTCGTCAGTCGATTCCGTTGGAACGCGATAACAAAAATATTCGTTTGAATCGCGATGAACATAATTCGTTTGGTTTGAGATGAAACTTTTAATTGATCCGGATTTCGTCAATATGGTTCTACCCGATATAGGCGGTGGGGCGGATACCTGCGAATTTATCCCAGGGCAAGGGGAACAAAGCCCGGTGAATTCGGTTGATGGAGTCCGTGGCGATACACCGAGTTTCCGGTATATGCCTCCGCGTCTTCCCGAACAATCGGCCATTACTTTGGCACGGGGCTTTGATCGTTGTCCCGTGATATCGAACTAAACTCGAAGAGGGAATCCTTTTCGAAACCAGCCAAGGAAGTATACACGCGAGGCTAACTGCGAATAGGTATTGCAACGTTTCCCGATTTGTAATTATGGACGCGCCGTCGGACACGAGTACCATCGCTCGCGGAGTATTTTCTATTAGGTGATTGCAGTTTTCGGTTACGAAAAACGTACGCCCGTGGCTGGGTAGAATTACTTGACAGATTCTGTTTGCGATGCAATGTCTGCGGACTGTTTGACCATGGTAAGGAAACGGGGTCGTAGCCTGTGATCAAGTTGCTGTAACTGATGCGCGCGTAGTAATGAGATGATCCAATTTACTGAATAGAATGTTCAATCAATCGCACAATTACACCGAGCAATCGCCGATTAAATTCGTTCGAGGGAACATCATTCTACGTCAGTTTCGCATCAGGAAACAAACCTAAAATCGTTGTCACACACATATTTTTACAACAAAAATGTATACGCGAAGCGACGGTTTTATTTGAAACTGTCGCTTCGTTAAATTGAGGCATAAGCCTCGCGGATTAAATTCTTGAATTTCACGTGACACTGGAATTTTTTATGCCGGAATTTATGAAATCCGTTTGGAGAGAAATTAATAACGATGCGGCTTTAAAAATTGGTAACAGTTTTTAACTGAACGCGATCGCGAGACAATTTAACTTTCATATGACCACGCGACCGAGCGAACGGTTTTTTATTTAAACTACCGACAAGCTGACTGTTGCGCGGATATACGCGTATATAGTCACGTTTTAGGTCAGGTTGATCCACTCTGTGGTAAATTTGCCCGGTAGTTAAGAACGTGGCTCGGGCAAACACAGAGAGGATGTACTCGACCAAAATGCATTGTGTTTGACCCGTAACTATGCCCTTAACTACCACATACATTCCCCGTGAATTTGATCAATTCCCCGTTGCTTATTCCTTAAACCATCTAATTTCCTTGGCGAGACTTGAACAAATTCGCGCGGCGATTTAACCAGAAATTTACAAATTAATCTCTCCGCGGACGTCGGGATTATCAGCTTTTAATCAGGCAAAATTTGCGCCGGGCGAACAATACTTCTCCACGGAACGCGTATTAACGATGGTTAAATTTGACAAAAAATTCGACCCGAGAGAAACGGTGTTCCACGCGAGATTTGGCACTCCGTCAGCGCGTAGAGAGATGCACGTCAAAAGCATTTTTGACGATGGTGAAAACTAGTATCTCTCTGCGGGATCGTTCAACGAGAACGGGCACAAAATTCGCATAGCTGATTTACAAAAGGGCCGACGAATAAAGGCCGGCAAAACGTAAACCGACGCGTGTGCACTTCTGTCTCTGTGTGGGCGTAACGCGACTGATTCTGTATGGTGTATTTATCGGTGTGGAAGCACGGCTGCGAGAGCGTGTGGGCCGCGCGTGTAACGTACGTGTTCCTGGGTTTCTCGCGTGTGTACCCATCCGGTAGTGTAGCCGACGTTCTCTCTCTCTCTCTCGATGACGTAGCCCCGTTGTTGAAAATGGAAATGAAAGTGTGTCACTGGGTCGATGGAGCTCTTTTCCTACGTTCTTTCTCTTTCCTTTTCCCCGGCTACTACTCGTTCGGGTTCGCCGTGTCCCTTTGTTCCGTAGCACAGATGCATTAGCTTCAGACACGACCGCTACCCTTTTGTCCGGTCTTTCACCTCGGCTCTGCTCCCAGGTCCATCCGGCGTCGTACCCGAGGCTCCTCCGTTGCTACTACTACTTCTCCCGTTTTCATTTTCGTTTTCTTTCGACTACGTACTCGCGTACAACTCCGAAGGAACGATTCCCACCTGGCCACGGCGAAAATTCTTTCGTCCGACGCGATCTAACAACTTATCTTCCTGGAAAAATATTTCCCCTTTGATTCCGCGTCGATCCTCCCACGACCGCGATTGTTTAAATGGGCTACGTTTATGCATCCCGATGGACCGGCACGTTATTGTATGACTCGATCGATGATCGATGGTACAATTAAAGCGATGAGGTCATTGGTACAATTACTACACATTCTTTTTCCATCCGATTTACTCGACCCCGGACTCAGTCGGGAAGGCTTTTTTGTTTAGCCCTTTAACAGCAGAAATCGATCGTTTGGTCAGGGATATAGAAACATACGTTCTCAACTAATTATCGATTCAGTATTAGAAAAAACCGCATCGTCCGAGCGAGCTGTTACGGTTTAACGATCGGGCAAAAGCAATCGCCGCTGCAACGTTCGCTCGCATCGTAGCTCCTTTTTCCAACGTTTCTTTTTTCCCCTCCCCGGCCCGTGGAGCCACGATAAAAATCCATGAACGTCTACGATGTTTTGCAGGTGCGCACGGGTATCTATCATCGCGGGTATCGAAACACGCGGCAACCGCTTCCTTTTGTTCCGATCGCCGCCGTAAATACGATTTATGCGATTTCTGCATTTCCATTTCACGATATCCACGTACCGGGAGACAAACGCGACGAGTAAAACGGGGTAAAAGCAACAAACAAAGAAAACGTCAAAGATAAAGGAACCGGACGGAGGTGGTGGTGGAGGTGGGGGAAGCCGAAGGATTTTAAAGGCGAACGTTAGATATCGCTATCGTTTCGAAAGTTTACCGCGCATTATGCGGCAACCGCTTTCGATAAAACCGTTCGGGTATCGAACGGCATAGAATCTGGTCCGACCCGATGGATGCTCGTGTATATTCCATGAGACGCCGCGGATCGACGTGACGCGGCCATAAATCTTTGCCCGCGTCACGAATAACTGTTCTACCCGGTCACCCACGTGTCCGAAAATATATCTGTGCGTATATCAAACCGTCGAAGACGTCTCCGGTCCAATAGGCGTCCCCGACGGTCATTGATCAAGCCCGCGCCGGCTTTTACAATGAAACGTTCCAAGTGAAACCCCGTCGACTTGCCACGCCCCATTCAAATTCTACCGTCTACCGTTTCAACGTCGGCTAACGTATAAAATCGTGGAACAGGCAAATAGGACGTGTTATTCGAACGGGTTCCCAACAAATGCCGACCGTTTTCCAGCATACGTTAGACGTAAGTCAAACACGGTGCCGTCGCGCACGGTGCATTAGGCGCGGGTCTCATAAGGACGCGTACACACCAGCCAGCCAGCATCGCTATACAAATCTCGTGCTATTTCCGGAGAGGAAAGAGTGGCCGGATATTACTTCTATCCGAGCCCTCTCCGTCTTGTCACCGGGAACGACTTTTGTTTCTGACGGGCCCGCTCCTCTAATGCACTATCCGTCCGTGCCGGAACGGTTCCTTACCGGCTCCGCGCGTCAGCCCGCTAGCCAGAAAAATCAGTGATAATAACGCACTGC
This sequence comes from Ceratina australensis, assembly GCA_004307685.1. Classification (NCBI taxonomy): domain Eukaryota; kingdom Metazoa; phylum Arthropoda; class Insecta; order Hymenoptera; family Apidae; genus Ceratina; species Ceratina australensis. Next base: position 204,581 of record SHCU01000049.1, on the reverse strand, counting down.
GATTTCTCACATTTAACTCGAAATAATTTCACGTATATTTTTGTACTTTATAAAATAATATGAAATTACTATCGACTTTTTCTTCGACAATTTTTAAATTAATAATTCAATTTAATTTACTTAATGATATATGAAGCAATAATTATTTGTATAACGATTGTTTCGTAAAACATAGTTAAAATTACAGCAGTGATCGTTTACGGAAACGTTGCGGATAGTACGGATCCAGCCTTAGCTTCGCGTCGTCCTCCCGTTATCGAGCTCGGGTTTGGCTTCACTCCATCAAGCTTTTCTCTCGGACCCGGAATCTGCTACGTGGTAGTAGCTCCTTCGGGAAAATTTCTTTCCTCGGAACCAGACACAATGGTTGAACGGAAAACGATATCGTAGAAAATTCTGACCGTACATTCGTGCGATACAACCTGGTATACATTTTCCCATTATAAAATTGATTACAATTTCGTAATACCTGTGCCTCTTATCCGAGTACCACCGCTGGGTCTCTCGATACACGTCGGTGTTAATGCACGCGATGCTCGTGTCTGACACTCGAAACCGATACCGGGATATGCAAATGCGAGGTGGGAATCCGTTGCCATACATCAAGAAACACCTTTGGTTGACGTCGCGCCGTTTTCTCTTAATTTGTAACAATTTGTTACTGTTTTGTTGCGCGACTTAACGCCGAGTCATTTGTCTGTTTCAGGTATGTACATCCCGAGGCATTTCCTTTGCCATTTCTCCTCGAGTCGCTCGAAAACGTCGCGTCACGTAAGTACTATAATTAAGACGCGCATCCAATTATCTCACTCACTCGTTAAAATTTCCCTCATTCATATAACAAATACCGGGGCTTGACAAATAATTCGAACCAATAGACTAAAAGTTTTCGATACGCAATATGTAATAAACCGAGGGATCCAAGAGACTCCCACGACGGATAGTTCCTTTTGAACAGTTTTTATATTTAATGTCGCATCGCAACTCTTTGGGTATCCGACGAGTGCGCAGCAGCGTTTTTTAACGCTAAACACGGTGATTTTAGAAACGCGCGTCGGAAAGGTTCGCTTGTTATTCCGAATTGTCAGCAATTACTTTTTCCCGTATCCCGCCGTTCGACCCTGTTGTTCAGCCGTGCTTTGTGCGTCGAAAGAATTCTTTTGATGCCCGGCAAACCTCCCCCGCGTTTGCATCTATTTCGGCCCCTCGATTGCATTCTCCGCCGGCATGCACACGATGCAATATCGCCGAGTTGCGTAACCCGTTGGCTCGCTCGCAGCCAGCGCGACAAGCGAGAGGGTTTCCAAGCAGCAGCCGGTGCGTTAAACCACAAAGGCGGGCGCGCGATCGCTCCTCCCGGGGTTTAAATGTTTTCATGTACCCTTGATATCCTGTTTCCCCCCTGTCGCCCTCATTGAAACCCGATTTTCTTTTGAAATTTCGGTCCCCTGTGAACGCGAACGATGGCTCGCATTTGTGGAATTGATATTTAACTCGCGTAATTAATTGATACCGGCGACTCGTATTTTACCCTTCCCTAAACAAATTGCGCGCGCGCGAAATTTAATCCGTGCCTCGATAGTTGAGGAGAATAAAAATAGACGGTTGATCGAGGCCCGCGTGGAAATTCATAGCCGACGATTTGTCACCGGCAATGATAAATAGAAACTGGTATCCGGGTTCCATTAGCGGTTCGTAAAAGTCCGGTTTCCTGAATAATTTTCGCGAGCGCGTCCCGAGAAGTGGAGCGCTAATGACTGTTGAATTTATGCAAATCGCATGCATGTATGAAATTAATCTCGATAGGACGCGTCTACTTACTTAAAGCAAACACGGATAGGAGGGTTAAAGACGCTCGGGGAACTCGGTAATTAATTAAACCGAACCGGGAGCAGCCAGGCCGTTTCTACGAGTGGCAGGCAAACGGGATCGACGCGACGACGAACCGGCGTTATGCATGTAACATCGCCCGCGGAGCAGACACAGAGCCGGCACGTCTTAGCCGCGGCTTCGTATTCATAGAACAATCAGTGCGTAATCGAGCGTAACATAATTATCGCCGACGGCTTCGATGATTCCGAGAGACGACTACGCGCTATTTCCTCTTCCACCCTCGGGCCAGCCTGGTTATCACCGAGTCTCGACGATAATCATCTTGAGCCCGCCGCTTTTTAATACGAGTCGAGTCAACCAGATAATACGGATAAAGTTTCAGAAGAACCTTGTTGGCTATAAAGATTGTAATAAATAATATATACAACGTCGCCGCAGTGATTCATGGGCTTATCGATAATACATGCGAGTGGATTGAATTTAGAAAAATATCTACGCGCAGAATCGTGCAATTAAATTCGAAAACTTTGAGCCTGTTCCCACGTTCAGAAAAGTGCGATCAGATTACGCACTGATTAAATCGACGAGACGAGATAAGAGGCGAGCGCCGTGCTCATATAAGCGAGCTTTTAAAAAGACGCCGGGAGAAAATCGCGCGAGCGAGATGGAGAAAGCGGAAGCCTGTACTATTTACGAGCAGCCGTAGCCACCGCCGCAATGAGAGTTCCGAGTGCGCTCTCGGTTGAATATATTCAATCCGCCAGCGAGCGTGCAAAGTAATGAAGACAGTAATTGAAGTAACCCGCTCGTGACTGTTAGATACCTACCGCTGGCTGTAGCTTGCAGACAGCCAGAACGACAACCGTGCAACGTATGTCCGAGCATGAATTAGGTACACCGTGAACATTGTTAATCCCGATTAATAAATCGGTCAAAACTACTAGGAAAAATCTGTTTTACGTATAACTCGAGACAGTGATACTGTAATCAGCTCAGGTTTTAATTTTTCTATGAATGCAAAATCTGTAGATCATCGTTGAAGCAGTACGAAATAATTCTATCATTCATTCTCGTAGCTGGAAATTCTGACAGAACTAATTGTTGTCAGCTGTGATGTCGCTAGAAAATGACAGAGCGCGGCGAGGAATTGAGCTTTCGAATCGAAGAATGAGTACGTGCCGTGGCATCGCGGTTATTATCGTACGATTAGCCCGTGACGGAAACGCTGCCGGATCCGAGAACATCTATTAGAAAATCGCATTCCGTTCTCCGAGAGTGGCTATTATCTCTGTGGCCATAATAACATCGCGGGCCTATTGGACAAAAAACTGTTCATTTAATTCGAGGAGATAAATATATGATATGAGAAAATCAGATTAACGGATCCGCGGTGGATGGAAAAAATGTTTTGAACCCGGGTGGAAATATATTAGATTTTCCGGATTCCCTGCCCGATCGTAATAACCGTGAAAGCCAGATTTAAATGATTTAACACCGGGGATAAGTCCGCGATCATGGCCAGCCAGGCGGTATAATTGGATCCGATTGTCTTGGGGCTTGGAATATGCAAATCGATTCATATTGCTCGCCGATATCCCCGGACGCGATGCCTGTTTCTAGGATCGCTCGAGAAAAGATTGAAATCGACGATTGAAAGGTGACACAAACGAGACGGAACGTAATGGAAAATTACCGGAGACGTAATATCCGGGGCCCGAATTAAACTTGAATCAGACCGGGGAACGCGTCCCGAATACAATTTTATTTGATGGGAAATTCTCCGATGGAATGAAAAATCCTGCTCGCCGATTCCGTCAGTGAGCTCGTACGAAATTAGCCGACGGTGTAACGCGAGATGCCATTGCTATTTTTGCTAAATAAACCGACGGCTAATTCCTAATTCCCCTTTTGATGAGAGCCAGCGACTCGTTTTAACCCGATTACATCATTACCGTGTACGCGGCCACTATTCGTCTGATCATTATCGCCGAGGCAGCTCTACCGGATAAATCGATGCCGAGTACCATTTGAAATTCTACCCGCGTCAATTAATATTCACACACGTATAAACACATCAGTTATTAGAATAATCACGACGCCAAACGTCGCATTTATTTTTATCGTGTCGAACGAAATTAATATTTGATAACGATTGTACGATCCTTCTTTTCCCCGAGGATAAGAAATTGTCACGGTTCGAGGGGCTACGATGATGCCGGGTTTGAAAGGGACGAAATTGCGCCGGCTGTTCGAGTCCTGATCGCCGTTCGGGACTCCATCCTGCATCGCGTCTGATTACACGTTGCCGCGTCGTTATCTGGTAGCTTCTCGCGAGCATTACCTCGGATTATGATGTGTAAATGTAGGTTGGATTGAAATCCCGATGCGATTGAATTTTACGACTCGTACGATAAAAATTGAACGTGGATCGATCGTTCTCGAAATTACCGGCAACGCGCATACACGAGGACGATTACGACTGATTCGAATACATTGTATCTTCCTGCCACTGGAATCGCAGTTTCTTACCTGATCCACCGGGGTTAAAAGTAAAACGGAAATAACGTCGGGCTCGCCGGTTGGCCGTGATTCTTTCGATCCGGATCGATGCTCGTACGAGAGAAACGTCGTCGTTTGCATGTGGGTCAAGCAACCGCGGAAAACGGATTCGACGCTGTCTCTCGCCTCGGTTTCCGATGCGCCGTGTTTGCCAACCCCGCAGACAAAACCCGGCGGGCAACTTCGCCGTGGGTGGCACATATTGCGTCGTCCGAGTTCTACCGGGGTTTCCGTGCGCCCGGAGGAGGAACAGCAGTCGCGGTGCACGTAGAAAAACGCGGACGAGTGCTCTTCATAGCGCGGCGAAAGGGCTCGGTATCGTTGGAGAACCACTCAAAAATTCCATAAATTTTTAAAGTGTCCTCGGTAAAGGCGAACTTTTTTTCGGGGCCACGCCGGGGTGGGGGAGAGAAATAGGCGGTGGTGAGGGTACGGTGACCCGGGCGAAAGAATAATTCCTTTGCACTTTAAGCCATCGCTCGGGAGATCGTCTGCCCCGGCTCTTTTCAGCTCGACGTTCCGTGGATTTTTTAATATTTAACCTGAAACCTCTCTCTTTCTCCGTCGGACGATATCGTCAACCTTTGGGGTCGAGTGCCGCGGTAATATCACGACCGCGATATCGCAAATTTCTACTACCGAATATACCCACTCTATTTAAGTGAAATTTCGATTTGCTCAACGCCGATGTACGCGCACTGAATTATATCGTATTGATTAGAAAAATAATTTTCGTACACCTCGACGGGTCTACCTACGGTTTAGAGATAACCGAGACCGAGTTTATCAAGAGAGACGGAACCATAACGAATTCGAGGCTCGCGGGGAGATAGTGCCACTTTCGGGGTAAACGATGGTAGGTTCTTCTCGTTCCTTTGGACAACCGGTATGGTACAAAGAGAGCTCAAGACGAAAAGAACGAACCATTTCAACGGAACTGTCTAGTAAGTACAAAAGGAGGAACTGGGAATCTCTTTCCCCCCGCTTCCGCCCCTCGCTGTCTTTTCCATCGGCGCTGCCTCTTTCCTACTTCCGACGCCAGGTCGGAGCGAGATAGCCGGGGCTTCGATTTTGTCACTCAGTCACTTGAATGCTCCGGCGATCTTCGCCGAGTTGAGTCACTCCTTCCCTCTTCCTCTCTCGTCCGTTGCCGCGGCACAACCGAGGTCTCTTCCACCTTGGAAATATCAGTTTCCATTCGAATGCTCGCGAGAAGCCAACGGCAGGTTTCCCTCGGCGCGTTTCCCTCTTTCTTCCACCTTTTGAAACCCCCCGATGATCGCGCACGCCCGCACACGGCACCGCGCCGGGGGAAAGGCTTTTCAATGCGGTGAAAAATTCGCGTAGCTACGCGGTCCCGCCACCTACCCCCGGGGTCGAACAGGTCGCACACGTCATTCCGTGTTTTCTGGTTGGCGTGACATTTCCACTCGACGTCAGATTTCCCTGCTTCTGTCTCATCCATACGAATCCACGAATGCGCAATGCATAGCTAGCACCCCGGTGCTCGCCTTTCTATTCACGTGCCCTTTTCACGCCGGTGAACTTTCTGTGTCAACCAAACAAGTCTGTCCATAAAAAAAAAAATAAGTATTACTAATTACGAGTCCTCTTCGAAAATCCGTGGACGTTTTCCCGATTAGGAGAGTCTTCTAATGATTTGTCTTGTCAGTAAATTATAACTTAAAGCAAATTATTTTATGCTTGTAGCATGATGTGGCAGAACTTACAATTTATATATGATTTTTAGCTTCGTAATATTAAATATAATTATAAAATTTAGGAAATAACATATATGAAAACCTTAGTATTAATCGTGTTTTAATAATCTTAATTATCATATTAAAGAATGTAATTATTAATTTTCATCAATAATTTACTAATAGCTATTTATACAATTTTTATGCTTGCACCACACTCGAAATAAACTAGCCAGGCAATAAAATTGACTACAGAAATGGTTAGAGATAAAAATCTTAAAAATAAATAATGCTGTACAAGTCCGATATGAATATCTAGGGAAATCGTAGGAACTGCATTTATCGCGAATCGGCGGATGCAATTTCGGCGTTAGTACGAAAGAATGGAAGTAGTTCAGAAAATAAAAAATCCAGCATCGACGGGAATCGTTGATCGTTAAGAAGCCCGGATTCGTAATGCGTAATGGTACGCGGGTCTCCCGTCACGCCGCGTGCACCTCGCTCTCTCGTATAGAATTCATTCCCTCGCGCTCGCGTCAACGAGAGATTCAGCAGGCCCTTAACTCCTTTCACGACTATCGGCTTTCGAAACTTATTGCCGGCGCGCGGAAAATTTACGCCTCGGTTGTAGAAGCTCACAATGACTCGCGAGATACCGGCGGCGGGTGTACCGTGCTCTCACGGAACGCTTCGAATATTTTCTGCTCGCGCAATTAATACGGAGCGCGGCGTTAACAAATATTGGATTATTAAACACAATATAAATCGGACGATAGGGACGCGATCGATGAGCGAAAAAAATGTTTGTAACCCGGGTGCAGGCGTTGAGTTTCTGTTTTCCGGGCGCGTTGGAAGCTGTTGCACGGTGAGCTGACGCGTGCTGTTTGAAATTAGATTTCGATACATGTTTTATAGCGGTACGTGTTTTTCGCACGTACCAATATCCGTAATATCCGGCATCAGGACCGCGCGCGGACGGTCAACTGCAACGCCGGGAATAAGGTTATTCGAAACTTCGTTTATTGGCTGCGAAGGAAATAACACGTGCCGGGTACGTGCGTCACAACTCCACTTGCACGCGGTTACTTTTTTGTTTTTTTTTTTTTAATCCGAACTTTTTAATGAATTTTAACCGTGCGATGGAAACTTGGGATTAAACATTTCTCTCGGTAATTCTTTTTCCGATTACAGGAGATACTTTGACGATGCGATGCACGGGGGCTTGTTAATAGCGTGAATCAGTGAGCCCTGAGGATTTCTATTCTACGGATACATAAAGCATCGGCTTCCATTTCATCGCGATAACGTAGCGAAGCACTCTTTTCTCGAATGTAACTTGCCAGCCGGGTTCGGTTAGACTCGCCTTTCGTATTACGGGAAGAGGAAGTGGATGAAAAGGCTAGAGCGACGGGGATAGGGGCACGCGGTGCCGGAGGACCGAGAGAGAGGCAGACGTCGATTCGATTTCATTTCTTCCCGCCGCGCTCTACGGATCGCGGCTGGTACAAGCTCGCTCCGTTTGAGCTTTTAATGGCTAGATACGGGGAGCTAGCTTACGCAATTAAACCGGGACCTGTAACGAGTTCCACCCCCAACCCCCCGTGCCGGGCGCACGAGTTAAGTGAATTAAATCCACTCGCCACGTACCAGTACGTAACCACGTAGCCGGTACTGTAAGTGTAAGTGGTCAGCGAAAGATACTATTACGTCGTGACGTTCGATCAATTCGACTTGCCATTTAGTTTGACTACGCAAATAGCCGTCGCCCCCCAAACTCGTCGCCGAGTTTACAGAATTTCACCGTTTACGACCGATCAAAAGAAAATTAATGTAATAAATTATCGTTTTATTAATTCGAACGAAGATGTTGTAATCGGTCAGCAAAAGATTACATTAAGATTCTATGAAAGTGTCTTACATAAAACAAATGACAGAATTGAAATTTTATGTTGCACTCCAGAACTGACTCACGATCGCCACTTTAATTAAAAGACACAAAGACAACGCGAAACTCATCGAACAAATGTGCTTCTTTAAAATACAACAGTAAAAATGTAAATGTAATAAATTCGCCGAATAATTGTGGTCAAATTTCTCGAGTGCAGAGCATTAACGTGCACGAAAATTTGTTAAAAAACGTAATTACGACAAATCGGATAATGAGGATTCTACTTTGGTCCGAATTCTTCGCGGGCACACGTGGAAACGGATAACGCGGAATTAATTCACTTAACTGGATTGGGTGCGGGCTGGAATTCGCGGGCACCGAATTCAATAGCGGCGGAGTCCGGCGGCGGCGGTCTTTGGGATCGAGAAAGAACGGGCTCGAATCGATTCCCTGGAATCAGGGATTCGCGCGAGCCCCGCGATTCGTTTCATCCGCTCGTATCAGCCTCTATTGTGAATTTCGGCTTAAAACCATCCCCGGTATCCCGGCCGTGCGGGCGTAATTAAATTTGATCATCGAAACGTCAGCCGCGCGACGCAATTTATTTTAGCGGGATATAAAACAAACTAGGAGAATTGCACGCGCGACGGACGTCTACGTTTCGGCTTTACGGAAGTTGAAGTCGCGTCCCGGGAAATAAGTCGTCGCCGACGTCTAATCTCGTTTGTGCGAAATACTTTATAAGGCGAATTATACTTGCAAAATATTTAATTCCGTTACTCCCAAAAGTTTGCGCGGGCCAGCTATATTTTGCCTGGTCACGTCCGTCCGTGTTAGCAGATTGTATGTACAGCGCCGCTTTCGATTCGACGGTCCGCGCCCGCGTCGGATTTGCATGGATAATTAAATTGCTGGAATCCGATCGATTTATTGATCCGATCTTTTGTAATTCTGCTTTCTGTTAACCGCGTATAGAACTGGGCACGGAGGGCCTCCGCCGCCCGCAAGTATGCGTGAACGAACAGTATTTCGCGGCGGGAGTTTAATTAACATCCTCGCCGTGGTGAATGGAGGAAAAAGTAAATTACGGTTGAGAAAGTCTCGGATCCCGGCCGCCCGCTATTTAATAACGAATCGTAATATTTTATGTCAGCAGTTACATTATTTTCGCTCGAATTAATATTAATTGCGGCGATTTATTAACACGGAATCCTCTTTGATTAACATTTTCATTGATAATGCATTTCGATAATAAGTGTACAAAATTGTCTCGTTAATTTTTTATTTAATCGTTTTAATCGTTTAATTGTATAGCTGTTTGCCGATTGATCGAACGACATGAATTAAGTGAGATCTCTGACGAGAGTTTAAACTTGTGGTGTATTGGCCGTGCAAGGAGGTTCGCTGACGGCTAAATGGTTATGCTTGTTCTGCAATAACTATTTATTCAATTTATTTAATAGTACACTGTTACGACGCTGTACGCCGGAGCACGTCTTTGTTACTACGCGGCAAGCACAATACTGCTTCAAGGCGTGTGAGCATGGCTACCTAACTGCGCACACATGCGTATACATCACTAAACTATATGACAGAATAGATTTATGGAATAATTGTTATACAGAGAAGTAATAATTGCCTTCAATAAGATTTCAAACTTATTAGTGGGAAAAATCAGTAGCAACATTATATCGTAACCATTTAATAAAACTTGCGGGAAAATGTTCTCTGTAAGAAGGTAATGTAAAATCAAATAATTGTTAAAATTTATTCGTTTAAAATACGACAGAATGTTCCCTCGAACGTTTCGTATGTAAGGACGGAATTTACTTGTTAAACATAGCGGCGTGCACTCTCGCCGTGGTTCCACTGTTTCAAATAAAATACTAGTAAAGAAAGAGATTACCAGATTTGAAGAGCATGGAAAACAAAAGTTCCATTAGTGCCGTTCTTATCTCGCTGTACGCCCATTCGAATGAGCATTATACATTTATATACACCGTGTGCGCGCGTGCAAAGGTAGGGAGGGTGGCGCTCGGTCGTATTTGCATTTCGCGGGAACGGGAACGCGAAATTCGCTCGGCGATACGGCAGCCTCGTCCCCGCGTCACTCCGCGCGGATGACATTGTCGCGAGAGGAGCTGTTTAATCTGGCTTAATGGCGAGCGCTCCGAATGCTTAACACTTCATCCTTCTTAAATGAGCGACAGCCGGCTCGGCGGTGGCGGCGGCGGCGGCGGCATGCTAGACGACTATTCCATCGGCGCCGCGTTGAAAGACCGATGTTTAACAGAGCAATGCAAACGACGCGCTTGGTACGTCGCGAAATTCTTTCCCCGCGTTCCTTCCAATTGTATCGCGAGCATGCACGCCCCTTTCTCGCGGCGGAGTTTTAATTAAGTCTATTACGCGACTTGTTTAAAAATCTAAATATGGTCCGACATACTGTTGACTCGTATCACTGAAAATTACTCCTTGTTACTTAGAGACGGTCCTACCCGCTGTGTGTAACGCTTTGCGCTCGAGAACTGACATCCACTTGACATCAAACAACATATTACTGTGATATTTGCCTCGACAAGCCGAGAATGCGTCTTGAAAATTGTTTCAGAAAATACAGAGCTTAATGTTTTGAAGATATTCTTCTTTTAACACGATGAATGCCATGGGGGTCACCGGTGACCCCCCAAACCCGTATGAAATACATTGTAAGCAATTCAGTGTGGCGTTCAACGTGTTAAATGTGAAGTAGAAAAGAATTCATCAAAAATTGAAAAAGATATAGTATTACGTATTAGTACTACGTTGCCGCATTCAGAAACAAAAATTGCAGGACATGAATGCGTCGTGAATGTGTTAATAAATTGTCGCTAGGTTTGTAGCGATACGGATAAACCGTAGTCGGTCACATTCGACGCGCACTCCTCGGTTATCGATCGTCAAACCCTTGCCGCGTCGGCTAATAAAATCCAATTGGAGTTCCTTGGGCCGGAGAGGCACGTAGACGCGACTTAATAAAAGGTAAAACGTAATACGCATCGTGGAGGAGCCTCGCCGCTACTCGCATCGCGGTTCCCCGAAATCAGCTCCCCTGTATACACACACGCCGCGGCTCTAACTCGTGTGTGGAACGCCGGCGCATAATGGCACGCTCCGCGGGTACGTACGCGATCCGGTCGGGAGATTGCGCCGCGAAGGCTGCACGATAATCATCTGGATATTGCTCCTGCGTTGCATCCGAACGTCGGCCGCGGTACGAGGATCGGGCAATACGCCGCGCGCCCGGATCAGATAATTCGTATTCAAACCGTCCGCTCGGCCATACCCCGATGCAATGGCCCGAACCTATCGGCAGCGATCTCGCGCTCGACGGCTAGGCGACGACGACGTGGCCGGCACACGACGCAAAGGCTCCTCTCCTCGGTCACGCATCGTACGATGCGCCCGGACAGATAACGTATCACCCCTATGCTCGACATTGTTTCCCTTCGCGCGCGCTCCTTTCCATCATTTTCCATCGAGAGTGTTTCGGATTTCAACTGGGTTAGACGTAGATACCATCGAAACCGATGCGTGCAATGTCGGACTGGTGTTCAAAGGATCGTGGATTTTATCACTTCTTTAATTTCATTTCTGGTCGAATATGCAGTTCAGAATATTGCATTCAATGCTTATTTTATTTTCTCCTTTGAACG
>SHCU01000049.1:172327-185528 GCA_004307685.1 Ceratina australensis | reverse complement strand
AAAAAAAAAAAAAAACACTTCCTGCAGGGACGTGCTATGCCTGGAATAATAGTTCCTAGTTTTGTCGCGCAAAAAATACTGATCCAGGATATCGGGAGAGTTGTCGATGTCCTGATTGAGAGAAAGAAGTTCGACAGGAACGAAGCGGCAGTTTTTTTCCCGGGCATCGCGGATATCGAGTGCCAGCCGCATTCACGGAACGCGGTGGCGGTGGTCCACCCACCCGGAACCCGCGTTTCGGGGCGAAACGTCGCCTATTTCCGACCTGAATGTTCTTTCAAGTCAAACCATCCGCCGCAATCGTACTTGGAAGGAAACTTCGAATGATTCTGTCCCGTGAATACGTATGCATCGTGTAGTACCCACTTCATGCCGCGATAAGTTTAACCCCCGTGTGCCACGAGGCATTCGGTATTGTTCCCGTTTTACCCATCCGCGGAACTTCGTCGATTCATTTTTAGCAACGCCAAAACAACGCCGATGCGTCCCCATTTTTCTGACAAATTCACTTGCCTCTGTACGATCTCAAAGAATAATTGCGGCTCAACAACGTGGAAAATGTGTGTGGGAATGCGCAGAGGAACGTGTGCCTCGTTACGAACAAATTGATTTTCCGTGAATTAATTCCTTACAATAATATAATGATACGAATAGACTGCAGATTTATATAGTATAGGAATTATAAAAAACTGATTTACTATCCAAGTTATAATGCAAATTACGATTTTTAAAAAACATTAGGAATTTTCTATATAAATTTTTTGTACAATTAACTTTGCATAAAGATACGCGGTTTGAATACGAGGAATTGATGTGAACAGAGAGAAATGGCAGGTCGATCACGTCGTTGGTCCAAGTTAAATTGTAGCCAGTTGTAGTTTATTACTGTTCCTGAGTATACTTCCGGATTAATTAAATCGAATTTCTCCCCTGTTTCCCTACGGGATTAACCATTTCAGTTAACCAACCATCGATCAGCGATCGTTAATTAATTGGAGACTCGGTTAGGACTACACGGAATTGCAGCTGCCGGTAGATACGATCGTCGCTCGGAAACACATGGATAGGTTTAAATACAAGCGCCCGAAGTCGTCAATGCCTGGCAGATTGCATTGAACGTTACGTTGACGACCCTCTTTAAAAGGCTCTCATGCGAGAACACTGATACGCGCAGTTCGTTTCGTACAAAACATCATCAGCGTTAACCACTTTTGTCTCCGCAGTCAGACGAGAATCTCGTTCCTCCTTTCGTTTAATTGCCCGCTCCGCGCATTGTCCCCGGTATTATTATTAATATATTGTTCGTTCGTAATTATTCGTAACGTCAAAGGGGAAGGGTGGTAAAACCGTGTTCCGTTTCACCGTTAATTCGTCGATAACGAAAGTTGAAAGTTGTTTCCTTGGAACATCGGTGGAAACGAGTTCGCCCACGTTGACGTAGAGTAATCGAAAAAAGTTATTTCCAATAAAGAAAATAGTCGGCGAGCGACAGAGATAGTCGCGGGAACTAACTTCCCTTCCGCATGCACGGGCAAATTGAATTTCATGAATCTCGGCTGTCATTCCGAGCTTCAACAATGAGGCGTTAAGTTGTCAGAGGTAACTCGCGATTCTTGCTACGACCGCCCCTCGACTCCCGGAAACTTCGCGTCCGGATTTTTCAAAGAGACCCTCGCGCGGCGACGTTCGTCCCTCCTTCGCCTCCCTCTCTACCCTGAATTCCCTGCGATTCCTTTTCTCGCCGGGGACGTTTTAAACGTAGCAATTTCTCCGTTTCGCGCGAACGCGTTTCGAACAATGCGATTTTTAGTCGACGAGCAGAATTTAGTTAAGTACGACTCCTGATTTATCCTCTTTTTCATCGATCCATTTTACATCGTTTTACCAAAACCAGCGTGGGGGTATTAATATAATAGCGTAATGCGAATGGATTAAAGAGGGATTCGATGAAATTTTCTGCACGGCCACATCGGTCATTTAAAAGCGGATCGATCTCAATTCCATTTGCCTAATTACTGATAGGCTCGATGAAGTTTATACAAAACCGGATCGCACGCGAAATTCGTGTTCGCCGAGAAGTTTTCAACGAGTATGAAACGCGACGTTACGAGAATGCAGCCAGCAGCAGCAGGGAGGGTAGGTACACACGAGAGTAGCGTACCGTCGGTTGTTTGTATGCCTTTTACGCTTGCGGAAAGCTTATATTTGCAAAATGTTCGTCTCCTTTTATCCCGGTCGTTCCACGGGATAAAAGCTGCCATCGTCCCTCCGCTTCCTCCCTCCCCGTTCCCACTTTTATAGACGTCTGACATTTCAACAAAAGCTACGAAACTTTCTCCATTTCCTTAAACTGTAATCTTCTTATTTTTACTTTAGTGGGCCCGCGGTAACTTTCAGCTGAAAGATTGTACTCGAAATTAGATCCGTCGAAACTTTCGTCGAGCGTACATTCAATTTATAATTATATTATTTGTACGAGACCGTGTCGTTGAACACCGGCCGTTTCATAATTAACCATCGCATAATCATACCGTAATGAACGATTAAACCGCGGAACAATTAACCGTTTTACTTGAACGAATTTATTCGATCGCGTCGTAACGAGCAATAAATTACTGTTCATTTGAATAATTTTCATCGGCCGATGTTAATACCCCCCAAACCACCCTCCGTCCGATTACAAATTATGAAGAGCCGCGGCCGACGATCGTCGGGATCCATCATTTTGCTCGTCGGTCTTCATTTCGCCGACAATGCGCCCACACTTTTTGTATGCAAAGCGGGACGAGACGTACGATAATGGCGAGTCACGCGCGCGGCAGTTTCGTTGCCGCGTCGCGTCAACGCGGGGCACAATGGGACACGGGTGTACGCAGTTACTTAAGGTAGGCGTTCGTTAGGGTGTTCGATAGCGCCCCGCATTGTTTCTGTACCGCGACGCGGTGAGGAACAATGCGCCCGCTCGTCTCCGTCTTCATCGCGTCCGCTTCTTCCCTGTAGGTCGAAGCTTCTTCGACTCCTCCGCCTCTGCCCATTTCCGTAACGCGTAAAACATCGTTCCGCGGCGAATCGGGACGCGTCCGGGACCTATTCCCTTTGTGAATCCGAACCGAAACACCGTGGATCGGTAAAAAGTACAGTAGATTTTCCGTTAAGTTTCATTTCTCGAAACAGTCGGGAAAAGAAAGAAAATTAGATGTTGCTTGGGATAGCGTTGAGTAAAGAATAGATTCGATTAGCGAATCGACCAGTGAAACTCGTATTAGATTTTTCGTACGATCCAATTTACATGAAACGAAACGTTGCATGAGATGGATAGAACTGTTCTAATTCGCATCGAGTGAAAAATAGATTTAATTAGCGGATCCACTGGAAACCGTAGCAGATTTTCAGTCAAGTTCCACTTGTTCGAACAATCGGATTTACAGCGAATTAGATGTTGCACGGGTTGAATAGAACCGTTCCAAATGCGAGTTGGATTAAAAGTAGACTCGATTAGAACACTTTTTTAAGAGAAAAAGCCTGCCGATGGAACGATTAACGCAGCCAAGGTTTAATACCACTGAAACCGATTGAATATATCAGTGCTACCTGTATAATAGTCTTCGTGATACTGATTAATAAGGGGAGAGGAAAAAGCTCCTATCACGATAATTTATCCAGCTAGAAATCTATCGGAAATGGAACCACTTCCAGATCGATTAGTACCTCGCGTTACTCGTTTTTTCGCCGATTTAACCGTCTACTCTTCCGAAAGGTAAAAAAGGAGCTCGGAGCACCGCAACCGTGGGTCGGGATCTTCGAGTTCCGTTTTATCGATCACCGTGCCGCTGCTCGAACGTATTTAAAGACCGATCGTAAAAATCGGTTCCCGGCGACGGGTACGAGCAGAAGCCGGGTTCAAACCGGCTGTTCCACGTCCGTAAATCGAATTTCCATCGCGACAGCCGCGAAAAAAGAGCTCGCTCGCGAGGTAAATTAACCAGGCGCGGGAATCGAGAAGAAGATTGTGGCCAGGGTGTGCCTCGCCTCGACGTAGGCAGCCGAGAGTACTTTAACCCGATGTTTGTTATTCGCCCACCGCCTTACCACCCGGAGAGTAATTAAATATTCCTCGGCGCAACGTTTCAGAACCATGCAACCATCGCGCTGATCAAACACCACCAGGAAACACGTAAACCATTAACTAACACGACTTCTTCCTCTATTTATCCAACAAGTAATCACCTGAGAATTTTTACAAAAAAAAAATACAAATTATTATTATTAGAATATATTCTAATCCTTTTGTACTCGAAGAATTTTCTCACATATATTTGGAGAATTTCTTACATACAAATTAATGTGTTAAAATTATTATTCGTTCTTCTCTTTCGACAATTTTTAAATTAATATATACTAATTGATTGCTATTGGTAATATGAAAAATGTATCAGGCTAAAATTATTTGGTATCGAGGGTCTGACCATTCGATGGTACTAGTTACTATTATAATTATTTTGCATTGCATCTACTCTTATGTTCCGGCGATCCTCTGACAACACGCCTACCGAAACGTACATGCTATAACAATAATGATCAGCGAAGGAATAATAACACCTGGCCGCATTGATTCAAACGATAACGCCCTCTTTTACCTGTTGGTCGCGGGGACCCCTGCCGCGATAACTCGCGATCGAGTTGCACGCAATTGGCCGCGTATGACTTGACGAACCGCATCGCAATAATTATCTCACCGGATCGCGTGAGTGCTCTTGTAATGCGGTGATGGGTAAAAATTGAACACCGCTCATTATCATCGATCCCATCCCCCTTTCCCCGATCAATTATGCCGATAAATCGCGGTTAAACTTGCCCGACTCGATTGAACGCGGGCTATGTTACAATTGGATAATATTCTCTCTCTCGCCCCGTTTTCTCGGCCCAGGTATCTCACGGGCTGTGCAACGCGTGCAATCGCCAGAATTCACGTCCGACTGGATACCGTGGAAAGAATCGAACGACCGCTATTGTAATTCACATCGGTGATTAAATATTCCATAAATTTATATAAATTCATATATTCGAAACGGAACATGCGCTCGTATGTTCATTATTAACAATCGCACGCTGTCCGAATATATTTTTCCCGTTTCGCGAGGAAAATCCATTATGGTTTTTTTTACACGCTGAAAGCTTTTGGATATACTGTAATAGCTGCATTAGCAGGAGACAAAACGAGAATCTATTCTTTTTTTCGATGGGATACTTGAATTTCATGAAAAAGGAAGAGCAGCCGAAGCCGGTGAGAGAGGATGTTGACTTGGGTTACACACGCGCGCGAGCGTAAATGTAATTTACGCGGTCGGTACCGGAATTTCACGGGGCGTGTCTGTAATTCAAATTTATTCCACCGTCAACTCGCCGCTCGCTGATAAACCCGGGGCAACGCGACCGACCGCTCGTGTACCGTGTACCCACCGTGTTTCGGGATTGCATCTGGCGCGCGGCAGAGCTGCCCGTCTTGCGAAGAGATCTACCGCGGAACTCCCGGCCAGCGATAGCCTCTTTACATAATCACCGTTTGTCAATAATCACCGATTACCAATTTTCCATCTGGCTGCGCAAAGAGCATAGGGAAGCCATCTACGCGTGTGTATAATCAATTGAATCTTTGACTCTGTAATTAGTTCGAGAACTTTGATGTTATCAATGGTCCGTTTCGAACGGGCCGGGCGTTCGATACGGCGTACCGCTTTCGCGTTCTAACTTTCCCGGGTACACTGAAACATCCGCCGAACGACAATTATTCCTTTTGCCCCGGCATTCTGTAAGTCAGAAACGTACATAGTTATTCGGAGCATCGGGTAATCTGATCCAAGTTATGCGCGCGATCCGTACAACAACGCGACTTCGTTAAAGGCTAAACGGCGGACGGTGCTGCGCCGTGGATGAATCGCGTTTAAACGATTTGAATTTGCATCATCCGCCATTCGTCATGGTATGTAATGGGCGGTAGCACGCGTTGGCTAAACGTGTCCAATCTAAGATGGAAAAAAGGAAGGAGGAGGCGATCGTTCAAGAGGGAAGTCTTATCGTAATTTAATCTTCATTCATACCGGCTAAGGCAAATCAGGCTGACGGCGCGCTCGATTCGCAACGAGAGTGATCCTTGCCCCTCTTACTACTTTTTTTAATCATCCACGTTACGCGACACTTATCCAGATAGATCGACTTCCCGGATAACCATTTGCACCGCGGGAGTCAATCCGATGTAATGCAACTCAGATATTCACCGTTGCTATACGTTTCTTTTATCTACTATCTGAATAGGTAGGAGACACGGCGCGTGAAAATCGGTCATTCTTTTTTGTATAAGACATAAATGTATATTAAATATACTTATAGTATATAAAAATAAATATACGCTGCGCTGCTCTCTTATAATTAATAATAAGCTATAATAAAATTGTAACAATTGTCGAAACGATATTTCTCAGAGTAAGAGTGGAATTTCTAAGAATGAATCGCCACGATAAAACGTTACTTCCCATGCTCGACCACCTAGATAACGAATGGGAATAACCGTCGTGCTCCTATTTACAACGAACGTTTCCCCTATTTCACGCCTATCATCGCGGAGCTATCGATTCAAATCAAGATACATTCCGATACCGAGACAACGGCAATCGGGATTACTATACCGATATAATTCTCGCTTCCGATGATTGCAACGGCCACGCAACTCCGGTACAATGTGATACACGCGTCGATTAGATCTGCCGTTCGTGGCTTAGGATATTAAAAGAAAACGAGCCGGTGGGTGGAATGCGAAATAAGCTGCATTCCGAGTAGATGAGATTAATTCGTGGAAGATCTCCGAACGGGGCAACGGCCGGGGGCAACAAATTTTCAAGATTTCGTCGAATACCTCGGGGGTACGATGAGGTCTATCCGTTGATCAGCCCCTGGGGTGCGGTAAGACGGTGACAGAGGGGAGTTTCTCGCCTCGCAAATCGAATCGATCGTATCGGTCGTACGGGTAAGTTCGAGGAGGAGGAGGAGGAGGAGGAGCGAGCGATTCGGTTAAGCGGTGTTGGTAGTTAACAGAGAGAAACCGATGTAATTCATCGATCGGCCATCGAGCTGGCACTCGACGTTACTCCGGACGAGAGATATTGATGGCCCTTGGAACGTTGTTCCGTGGACAGCGGCTCCACCACCGGCGGACAGCTTTACAACCATCTCGAATACACCATTACAAGATACGAGCAACACCACCGTCGTGCGTCTGTCCCCCCCGGTCGCTTGCACGCGCGCGTACGACCGCGGATTCGCCAGATGAACGGCGCGCCGATTCCGTATTCACGGGCCCGGGATAATTCCTCGCTACCTAACAATATCAAGTCACCGTGAATCGCTCCATGAATCTCCGCGGTAGCGTTTATTTGTGCGCCGGCCGCGTAACTCCCGCAGATTTAGTGTGTTCGCCGGACACACCTGACCGATCCTGAACGACCGGATGCCCGGGCAGCAGCACCGCGTGCCCGGAACCGGTTGCTGTCGCGCCGGCCACCGCGATTCCGCTTTAAACGTTCCCTGCCCTAAGAGAAAATAGATTACCGACGACGCTCTCGCGGGTGACCTTTAACCCTCTCCCTCGTGAATACCGATTTGCCCGCGTGAAATCCGACTTGCTCTCTCAATCAAATACGAGATTACTCTCCGAGGTAGGAAACCACGCTTAAAATCGAATCGTTATTTATTATTTCAGAGAGACAAGTTTTCAACGTAAACGTCTAGGAAAATCTGTGTACGACTAATTGATCATGGTTCGTGACTTATTACCGAGAGTCGCTACTGTGAGGCTGTACGCGCGAGACCGTACAGACGTCGATATCTCGAAGCCTCGCGTATGTAAATGTAACTCTACTCAATCTAACAGCTGACGGTTACGGTCCCCACGTATAGGTGTACCTGTCTTACCCATTATGTAAACCCGTCAATTATCCCGTACGGTTCATTAACTTTCTCCTAATCCACGAAACGTCGATTGCCTCGTCGTCCCTCTTCGTCCGTGCTATCTCTGTCCGTACGCTATCTGGGTTATAATTGATAAAACTCATTTTGTCAGGGAGTAGAAATATCTCGCGATATTCGAATAAATTCTTAACGCCGTATTTTGCACGAGATAATCTTGTAAGCGATGCTCGAATTAAAATATCGCGGGGGAACTGGCTCGCCGGAGATATTCTCGAATCGTGAAAAATTTAATTGTGCCCGATTTAAAGTTTGAAATTGCAAGCAGCAGCCGGAGGGGCGGACGGGAGGGTACGGATTCAGAGTTGCATTGTAGAATTTACGGCGAGGAAGGAATTACCGGGCGGAGGAGAGAGATTCCATTGCATCGGATATCCGGTTAAAGAACGTATCCCAGCGCGGCGTTTCAGATTCTGCTAAAACAGGCCGCGCGCGTTTCAATTCTTTTACGTTGTCTGGCTTGAATGTCCGTCCGCTTGCTCTATCGGTTGCTCGGTGCCTGCGATGCATCTCGACCGGCTCCTCCTCCTCCTCCTCTCTCTCTCTTCGAGCAGCATCCGTATCGTTGGACCGCGCGATAACGATAGATTTTATTGCGGCTCGTAATACGTTCTCATTACAGGACGTGCTCTGAAGGTTGAATGGCGCATCTCTTGCGTGTGTCGGCCTCTTAGGTAGGTCACTCCTCCCTTAACGAGTCGCTGTTTCCCATGCGGTCGGAGGAATGGGAAAGAAGATAAATTCGATCGATAAGAAACGCTGTTCTCCGAGAGAGAAAAGGATTTAATAACGGCGGGGTAGATTCAGCGGAGATGTGAAAACTGGTATTCCCTATATAATTAGCTCCCTTAGCATTTCAATCGAATCCGTGCAACAAATTTAACCCCCCGTGGCTATCGGCTCGGATTGTTGTTCCCCGGTCGCGTTCGATCGAGCCGACGTTTAATTGCGAATATTTCAACCGCGAGGGGTTGCCTTCGTTAAAAATTCCACGGCGAAACTTGAAGTCGCTCGAGTCTCTAATTCCACGGGCACGTGCGTCGAATCCCGCAAACTATTTAACGACTCAACAATTTTGTTCATTGATACCCTGAGAACATACGAGGGGAGGATGTACGTGCGTACCAGTTGTAACATCAGCGCGGTATTCAAGCGTAGGTGTTTACGCGTCTCGTCACGGAGCGACGGCGATGGAACCAGTCGATCCGGGTAACCCTTCCCTCCTCGGCTGATTGAAACGCGCCGAGTGCCAGCTCGTGGACACTGTAAACGCTTCGAAGCGGCTTAATCAACCATTGTATACCCGCGCGGTTACACCCGGCCGGTAGATCGGAGGGTAGAATTCAGCCTCTCGCCTGCGATCTAACGTTCCACCCTCCGAGTAATTCGCGTGACGAACAGCGATCCGCTGGTTTTATACCGTGCCGGAATCAATTTAACGAGGTAACAAATATTCGATGAAATTCTATCGAGCGACGAGGTTCGCCGGCGGGAAAAATGTGGCAGCGATGTTAATAGAGAAAATACGATAAGCCGGGATTTGGTAGCGGGAAGCTGCGCGAACGGAAAGGGAGCGCGACAAATGTTCCGAGCCGTAACACTCAGCGGCGATAAGACGAGATTAATAAATAATCATTAAGCGGCAATAAATAGTCGGGACGTCCGGGGGACCAACCGCGCACGGGCGTCTGTAATTATTAATGGAGAGAAGCCGCGGTGCTCGAAGACCGCACGTGGGGAAGCAGCAGCCGAGAGAAAGAGAGGAGCCACGGCGAGCGATCGTCGCGGCTCCGGCCGGAGAGAGGAGCCTTCGAGCTGACCGAGAATTTATGATTTCGCTGCCCGAAGTTGCAGCTGCAACGTTATATTCCCGGTTTGTTCTCGCTTATGTCTATATACAGAGGCTTCCGCCGATGCCTTTCATTTCGCAGAAATCACCGTTTCAATCTCTCTCCGGATTTTTTCATCACCTCCCGCGGTCTGTTTCACCAGGATTCGCAACCGCGTGTACACGTATACATGTACTTTGGAGTACGTTTTAATAGTTTTACGCGAACCTCCCTGATTCGATTTTGTAATCAATCGAGACGAGAGATAACGCGCGCACGAAAGCGCGATGTAATTTAACGACATTGTGGTACGAGCGCGGAATCGATTTTGCGACAAACTGGAACAAACGCACGGCATTAGCCGAGGGTGCTAGCTGGTAATCAAGTCAGCGAGTCGATACACGTGCAGCGGGTACACACGGACGCGCGGGACGCTTGTACACGGGACAGGTTGAACCTGCTCCGCGTTTACGTCTATGCATAGACAGCGTAATAGTCAAACATTCGCTGCCTACGTGGTAGCCGACCGGCTCGGTCCGAGATTCACCTCCTACGTTAACGAGGTCGGCAACCTCTCGTACCAGGTCACTCGGAAATCCTGCCCGCGATTTCCTTTCGATCCCCCGATCCAGTTATTTACATTTAAGTCAGAGACGCGTTGGCAGCCTGCCCTGACGTTTAAGGAAAATCTCTCTGGGTCAACGGTTGTCTCTCTCCTTATGAACGCGCGCCGGAACGTGAAATAATGGAACTGCCTCCCGCGGTATCTGGTTATGTCAGAGACGATCCCGCGGATTTTACTCACTGAAAATATTCATTTAATCTCGAGCCAATGTATTCGTAACGCCACCGTACGTATCGATGTTCCTCGGAGCCAATAAAGAGTCTCGTTATCGGCGCCATTGTCACTGCGCGTTTAGCGTATCGACAATGCAATCCATTTTCTGGTCGCATTAAGGTCGAGCCCGGTACAGGTACTTTGCCGGCGGTTTCTGAACGCGTGTTACCGGTCGCAGGAGACCCGGCCCATTGTGAGAGAACCGTAGGAACTTGGCATAATTCTCTCTCTTTCTCGCCGGTAGACCCGTTAATGGACGGGTTCGAAACGTGAACAAGTGTCGAGGCGCAACGTGACGGAAAGCTCACTTGACCGAAGTCCGCGACCGCGGCGACGTCCTCTCGTCGGGGTGTGCTTTTCGTCTCGTTCAAGTGCTTACCCGCTATGTGGGTTAATTGCAAACTCGAGTTTCTGTCGCCAGGGATCTCGTCGCGCCTCCATGCCATATCGGGCCGGTGTCCCACCGATTGACCATTAAACCTTGAAAAACTAGTATACCTCGTCGTCCGTCGCGTTTCAAGCGGCGAACGAACCAGCCCTTAGGTCAGCGGATATTTCCCCCCGTTTCAATCGGTCTAATCTAATTTCATCTGTTACTTAGAGGCTTCCGATAAATAGTGAGCATTTCTGTGTAGCCAGGGTCGTGAACCTTTTAATCTGTCGACCGGCCGGCGATGCATGAAAATACGTATCGCGGGGCATGCAAATGGCCGCGAAATGCCTGGGCTAGAAACAGAGTTGTTCCTCTTCTTCCCGGCGATGCGAGCAACGCCGGCCGCCGTTTCCGCGTTCCGTATGCGTACCACCCGCGGCCGCGGACTTGTTTCGGCTTCACCTCGACTAACCTCTATCCATTAGATTACGTCGAGCCGGGATATAACACCTGACGCGGTTCTCCTGCGCTCGGTATCGCGTCCCTTTCACCCTGCTCTCGCTTTCGCGAGACAGGACGTTCGGCACATGTGCCACGGGTTTTAAGATCCAGCCTCGCTCGCGCGCATTAACGCGTTTCACTTTTTATCCGGGCCGTCGGTCCCGTGCATGGAACAACCCTCGGAAGTAATTTACCCCGGAGATTGAATATGCTGATGCGCGCGAGCCGCAGAGACGATTAAAATTAGATTACAACGTATTCATAAGGTGACGCCGCGACGCGCCGCCGCCGGGCTTTCGCTTTCCTTTTGGTCACGCCGCTAAAGGAGGTAGCTAACGTAATTATTGTTTTAGCCCGCGAGCGCGCTTTGCATACGTTGCCCGGTAGAAAGTGACCAATGGTAATGAGGAGATTGACATAATAACAATATTGCCCGTAATGAGATTTAATCGTAGCGTTTAACTTTTTACCAAAAAAAGTATCCTCTGGACTATACACGGAGAATTTCATTTACCTCGAGAGGTAACTACCCCGTATCGACGTTTACCGAGGTCCTTTTTTCTTTTTAGCAGCACCGTTTTGGCATGGTCGGACCACCGTCGTAGTTATATTGTGACTTAATCCTTTGTCAGTCTTTCGATGCGAGTAAATCGGTTAATCCTTTCTTTAAACGAAGATTGCTACACTTAATCCTGTTCGATTTGGTATAAAGACGGGAGATTTCTTGCGCGACAGGCGAGAGCCACTCCTCTTCCAGTAAGATCATTAGCAATTTAATGGAAAGTGCTTTGCGTCCGCGTCACGTCCCAGTTTCACAGGATCCGCCGGTGAAAACCGGCTATCGCTCAGCCGGAAAAGATTAAAAAGGGAACACTGCTTCTCATAATAAGGGGTTAGCCTGCGCGGTCTCTCCGCTATCGATAAAGAGAAACAAGATGATTCCTCGTAAGAAGAGCGTAACATTTGTTATCCCAGCGTCCGACGCCTCGACAAAAATGCATGATCCCCGATATTCGTTCCACTCGCGCGTGTTCGCCTATTCACGAGCCTCGCTCGGGATTTGCTCGCATCGAATCATAAATACGTAACTATTTAATTGGCGATACAATTTTAGTGAAACGCGTATTAACGTTTTGTTCGCGAAATCACAATGCATCTGAATAAGTATTGATGATAGTATTTACGCCGGGAGAACGAGTCGAGAGCGGTGTTTCGATGCGTGCCGCTTAAACGGGCAACAAATTGCCGGGGAACAACTTGTTTGCGAAGTCAATGAATAATTCTTGCCCCGCCATTTCCGTGATCCTATCTCCCGTTCACGGAGAATTCACCTTATTCCCGGTTCTTCTTCATTTTCTTTGTTTCCCCCCCTTCAGCGATACCAATTACAGCTACTTAAAATTAGTTAACTATCTCATTAACATTGTATACGATTATTATCTGCCACCGTGATCGTTCGCGAAAGCGCGAGTAATTTGAATACAATTGAAGAGACTTGCCATCCGATATACAAAGATTGGTCTAATCAAATCAATTCCAAATAATGTGACCCATCTGCATCGGACGTTGACCAATTATTGTCAGGTTCACTAATATAATTTAGTGAGATGTACGGTAAAGTAGAAATGTTTAATAACGATA
>SHCU01000049.1:145046-172093 GCA_004307685.1 Ceratina australensis | reverse complement strand
TCACAGGATCCGCCGGTGAAAACCGGCTATCGCTCAGCCGGAAAAGATTAAAAAGGGAACACTGCTTCTCATAATAAGGGGTTAGCCTGCGCGGTCTCTCCGCTATCGATAAAGAGAAACAAGATGATTCCTCGTAAGAAGAGCGTAACATTTGTTATCCCAGCGTCCGACGCCTCGACAAAAATGCATGATCCCCGATATTCGTTCCACTCGCGCGTGTTCGCCTATTCACGAGCCTCGCTCGGGATTTGCTCGCATCGAATCATAAATACGTAACTATTTAATTGGCGATACAATTTTAGTGAAACGCGTATTAACGTTTTGTTCGCGAAATCACAATGCATCTGAATAAGTATTGATGATAGTATTTACGCCGGGAGAACGAGTCGAGAGCGGTGTTTCGATGCGTGCCGCTTAAACGGGCAACAAATTGCCGGGGAACAACTTGTTTGCGAAGTCAATGAATAATTCTTGCCCCGCCATTTCCGTGATCCTATCTCCCGTTCACGGAGAATTCACCTTATTCCCGGTTCTTCTTCATTTTCTTTGTTTCCCCCCATTCAGCGATACCAATTACAGCTACTTAAAATTAGTTAACTATCTCATTAACATTGTATACGATTATTATCTGCCACCGTGATCGTTCGCGAAAGCGCGAGTAATTTGAATACAATTGAAGAGACTTGCCATCCGATATACAAAGATTGGTCTAATCAAATCAATTCCAAATAATGTGACCCATCTGCATCGGACGTTGACCAATTATTGTCAGGTTCACTAATATAATTTAGTGAGATGTACGGTAAAGTAGAAATGTTTAATAACGATAACTGTGAACATGTCTGGTCGTCACGATGCAAAGTGACATGACGTTGCAGTAACATGTCGAGATCATGAAAAATTGACGTTCATTAATAGGCTCAGGAGGTACTTGTGGCCTTTTCATTTATAATACATATTTATAATTCATATTGGATTATACGGATTAATATATATATATGTTAGACTTTCATCGAACTTCAGCAGTTTTGATAAAAATGAATTTAACAATTTGACCGCGTACGATGGAAATGTTTTTAACCAAACAATTTCGCGGGCATCGATCCGCGTGGTTGAATCATCGTTCGTGGAACGATTAACGCGCGATCGGGAGAATGATCCTCCGCAAAGGCAACGCCGTTTCTCACATGCAATTATCAGCGAGATAATGCTTAATGACCATGTGGCGCGGAGTATGTTTAACACGTACGCAATTTATAAACCCTGTATCCCTCTTATTTTTCCTTTCGGCGGCTTTCGAACGAAACCAGCCGGCCGTATTTCGTCTAGGTAGTAACACAACGCGAGCGAATAACACTTATCGGTTTTTTACATTTTTACGATACGAGAATAACATGCTCTAGTGCTATCGTACCGGCGAGTGATTTAATTAACCCCTGGCGCTCCAGGAATTTTTCCGTGAATGTCCGATGAATTTTTAAAAATAATTTCACATACGTTACTTCATAAAACAAATAAATCACAAAGCGATAAGTGCTTGTTAAAAAGATTTACGCGTCTTTTGAAATGATTCGAGATCGAAAAAGTGGGCTATCATCAAAACCGAAACCAACGTCCCGCGTACAAGTAGAATTCTATATTTGTTTCCCTCCAGTTTGACACGCCATGAATGTTTAAACATCGTGCGTTCATTAAAAAGTAAAATGAAATAAACTTTGGCATACGAGGGAAGGAATGTCGTCCACCGGGCATAAACTGTTGCATTATAAAGGCTTGACGTCCGTTTGATGTGTCGGGAATGAGTCACGTATTCTTGGTTCGCGTACACCCAGAATGTTTGATGGATATTCAAATACTACTGCATTGTTTATGCGACGCGCAAGTCGCTGAAGAATTCGATGCACGCGAATTCCACAGCCTCGGCAGACCATTTTGCACCGAACTGAACTCGTGCATAATATTTGTCGGATAATTCAACGCTCGAGCATTTCTACGAAATAAATTATCGCCTCTTTCGCGACACGACCGGATAATCTATTCTCTCTTTCATTTCTGTTTACGAGAACGAAATAAGAGAGAGAGAGAGAGAGTGGAGTCGTCTGGGTCAAGATTACGAACGCGTAGTTTTTGCAAAATTCACTCGGTCCCTTTGCTTTCGAAAACTGCACGCTTGTATATCACGCGAACAATGGGCACGACAAAGGGTGAAGCTCGGGGTATACGCGTACATCCCCGACGGGCGCGAGCGCTTCGTTCAGGTTTGAAGTATAGCACTCGTACGATTTTCAGCGGTATTGTTGGTGAAATGGGCCGGCTAAGGTGCGTGTATGCAGGTGTACGTGAAGCATTTTCACGCGCGCACACGTACGACTCGTGAAAGGCCTGGTAGTAGGTACCCACGCGAAACACTTCGGGGCTCGATGTCAAGGGGTCCCAGGAACAATATAACGGCATCGTATAAAGGCAACCTCTCCCCGTCCCCCTACCCAATACTTCAATGCAAATGGTTCGCTTCGGACCCTCTACACCCACCCACCCCCATTCTTTCTCATCGATTGCATTCCCGATTTTCCTAAATTATTCCTCAACGGCGTATATTCTTAGTAAATAAAGCTTTAATCCGAGAATAACTTCGGACAATTCGATAAAAAGGTTTACGAATTTATAAGATGAATAAATCAGCGTGGATTATCCTTTGAAACCGATACAAGGACATTTATAAATCGTATTTTTCTATCGGACTACGAAATACCGTGGAACGATGCAAGATTAATAGGTAAACGAAAATTTGAATGGTTCGATTTTCGTCGAACAAGGGTAGCGCCTTTTACCCTTTCATCTGTCAACTTCTCGCGTCGAATTGCATCGGTTCCAATGATCGACCGTCTCATCTCGGCCTGCTCGCTGGGATGATTTTTCAACCGTGGCAAACGTTTGAAAGGAAGTTACATATCGCTCTTATTCGCTCGTACGATAAGTGACGCTTTCACTCTGGCAATCTAAATAGCTGAAGTAGGGACGATTCGAGCGTGCCCCCTTGAATATTCGCACCTGATTAAATTTCAATGTCCGCGCGAACACGTGCTCGTTTCCCCGACGGCAAATAAGGGACCAGGCCTAACGGCGAAGCGAGAGATCAATAAAAAGGCCACGTCTATATAGCCGGAAAGAGTATCTATCCGAGGGGTATCCTGGATTTTCAGATAATAAGGCGCTCCCGTATGCCGTAGACCGCGTTCTGAAAATGGATCGACCCTTTCAAGAGTAATCTCATAAATACCGAGCTCTACGCCTCCGTTCTTGCTGGTTTATAAAACAAAAAAAAAAGGCAGAGCGCTGAGAGGAGTAACTGAAATTGAAAAATGACCAGCCGAAATGAAATAATAAAATTAGCTCGTTGATCGGTCAGCGTGTATGAATTTTTATACACGGTACGAATTTTTATCTGTTTGTTCGTATGCACCTTACGACCGACACCGTGCTTTCCAGAATGCATTTAAGTGCATATTACTTCGCGCAAACTGTAAACTCAGTTGAGACAACGGGAAACCGGGAGGAAGAAGAAGAAGTTGTCCGTGGAAAAGTTTATCAGAACATCGCGAGGTATATTTGACCGATGGGATGGAGGAAAGGTGGACCGGAGCGTGCTCCAACTTTAAAACTAATCCGAGTTGCTGACAGTTCTACCGAAGAAAGGTTCCTCATCCGACGCGGGGATCGCGGAAACTTTTCCGATTTGACTGCTAACCGGCGGCAAAACAACCGATTATTGTCTGACGAACGCCGCTGCCACTTGATCGCGATGCCGAACCGAGGACTGTAAGAACAATCTTTAGATAACCAGAATATCTCAATTTACCCTGGCCCGGGTGAAGATCCCAATTATATATTAAGTCGGGAAAAAAATTCCTTATCTTATCGCTGAACGGCAGTAGTGATATATATCCAGTGAAATACTGATCATAGAAATTCTTCACATTTGTTTTTATCCTTAACCGTTGTATAGCAAAAAATGTTTCAGACAAAGTTGAATAGTTTTGAGAGGGTGATTGTCAACCTCTAAATCAAATGCGACGAAACGTGGCGTCGATACGGTTATCGTAACCCTGTTATCGTAATTATTGATTTGATCAGTGCTCTACCCTTTCATTGCCCGCCGAAGCCATTAACCTCTGTGCGTCGACACGGCGGCGTCGCACGTTACCAAATTCGTACACGATTAAAATCAATGTAATCAATCGGTAACGACTTCTTTAAACAATATTCCCGGCGGCGGGATAGATACCATCGAGTTACAGATCCGAGAGCCTATAGCGTTGACGCTCGTTCAACTAATTACAACGTGAATCCATTTCTCAGGCAATTAAGTTTCGTTAATTAACGCGGACGAAATTCGAGCTCGCTTCCCATTAATTAAAATGCGATTTTTCGTCCAGCATTTCCACGGACGATACCGAACCGAACGTTCTCACTGTGCAAAAAAAACGAAGAGATAAGCGAACGAAACAAGAAGGTTGAACACCTTCTACCGAGAATTACACACCGGCCGGGTTGCTTCCTTCTTTCATTTATACTCCGTTCGCTACCCCGGTTAGATATCGTTAAGCCGACCCGGGACGAGGACCTTAATTGGGTTTATAAGACCTCGCGGAATGCGATGTATCAAGTAATTGTCGCTGTGCCTACGCTACGCGATACACAACGCTACGCTCTTGGAATGTCCACTCTTACCCCCCTATACACATCTACGTGCATCTTCTTCTTTTATTTTTAAATCTCGTCCGAGATTTAATAAAACGAAATATTCATTTTATAGAAAATGATAAAGAAGAAAGTTACATGCTCAAATTAGCGTTTTTAAAGACCGACGTCTTTGAATTGAAATTAATCCTTTGATTAATTCTTTAATTTTTTACTGCACAACTATTATATGCTAAATAGATATTTTGAAATGATACTAGGTATTGATCCAACTGAACAGAGCGTCTGCATACGTGTACAGACGATAATCGGTCGAGCAATCAGGAAGACATTGTGCACCGTGCAATTTGACACGTACATATGTCGAGTAAGAATATTAAATCGTGCGAGAAAAAGGAATTTAAATAAACGCGTTTGAACGTCGGCCGTGTAATCTGGTTTCGCGTTAGGTAATTCAACGGTTGATATTCAGGTCGCCGAGCGATATTCGTTAAACGGTTTAATTATCAACGCGGCTCCTCGTCGCCGTAAGTGAGAGTCATTAGAAGAAGCAGGTGTAATGAACTAGTTTGATGAGCGCTCTCACGGAGGCACCTTTACGAGGGACGAGATCCGAATCTTCGCCGGTTTTGCAATTAAGAATAACCTAGTCAGCGCGATCCAGTATCCACGATTGCCCCGGTTTGCAACGTTGTAACGGCCGGCGGTATCGCGACGTACCGATCGCTCGGCTCTCTTGCCTCGTTCGAAAATTCACTCGACCATTACTTTCTCATATTATTTAAATCGTCGGTAATTAAGATTAATTGCCCGCGAAAAGAACGGTTTCCACGATTAAACGGGCACCGGGGGTTGAAATAGTTGGGAGTTAGCCGACGCGCGAAATTCTCTAACGTCCCCGGACAGACCTTACGGAATTGATCCTTACCGCATAGTTGTGAACTTGCGAAACTCCACGTGAAAACTAAATAGGAAGTTAAGCCCAATTTCCGGCGGAACGTTCGCCGAAGTTAGAATTCTGTTGGGGACATGCTAGGCTACGCTCGTCGTTGACGCGACGTAAGGCGAATTTAGCAAACGAAATGCATCGAACGGCGGCACGAACAAATTACGGCTCGCGAGAGTCGTCTTTCTGTCTCTCTCTTGGCTGGGAGATGACTACTGAACTCTGTCAACTGGCTCGGTCGGTGCTGAAAGGTGAGAGAGCACTCTTGCCAGTCTTCATCCCATCGCCCCGGTACAACGTCGTCGGGGGCTTTGAATTGTTAATTCTGATTACCTTCGCGCCTCGGCCCCAGCCAGCCAGCCACTCGTCTAATGTACCGCCATTTGTGTCAGAGTTGAGTCACGTCTCCGGGTTTCAAGGTTGTTACCACCATTTCCGGGGAGTCGTTAACGCCCTTCGCTACATCCACTTCTTCGTGTATTCCGCAATTTCTCTGCCCTCCGTCGCAAGAACAACCGGAACGCTCCTGGTCGCATCCCGGCTAAGCATCATCACGCGTGCGTCTCCCGACGACATCTGTCCCCCTTCTTACCAGCAGCAGCGGCGGGCTCCTCTAGTTATCCGAGCATCTCCAAAAGCTGTTTCGATCGTGCCTGAAGATTCTCAGCGGAACACCGCTGCTCGACACGATTCCCTCACGAAACGATCTAACGTTGAAATTACCGGTTCTGCATTCCACGACGTTGTCATTAATAATTGCGCGTTTTTGCTTTCAGTTACTGCAAATCATCCACCTCAGCGACCATGGATACCATTGACGAGACCGAACAGGACGAGACCAACGTGTAAGTGCAAGCTCATTCTCGCAATTTAATTAATTCATCGATTACGCTATTATATACGGCTCGGTTGTTATCCTATCAATCGAAACCGAGCGTCTCGTATCGGCGAACGAAAAATACCCGGATAGTTAACGAGCTCACGGTCCGGATAAAAAATGTGTTTACGGCTACTCGGAATCGAAAAGTCGATCAACGGTTACTAATCATACCGAATAGCATCTTAATAACTGATATCGGTGGCTCGCTTCGAGCCGAGGTAAATTAAGTAACCTGTTCAGGTACGCTCTGGGACTGGTTTGACGACTGTTGAGGTGGGTCGTGGTCGTTGTGGCATCGGTGACCTCGGAAATCCCGTGTCTACCTGCGCGTTCTCGGCTCCATGAATGGAGTTGCCTGCATCGGTTCCATGGTTCGCGTGGCCGCTGCCATTGACAACTACTTTCCGCGGGAATCGTGCCCCGCGAAACGCCCACGCATTCAACGCCGAGATGAAAGGAATCTCAACGATTTACCGATCGTAATCTGCGCTTGACACCGGCCAGATAGCGGTCTTCGATTGTTTATCCGACGAAAAATTCGATCCTTATATACGACACGACGGTAGATAAATCTCGTTTAAAAAAATTGTGAATGAGCATCTCGAATTCTAGGTTTCCAATGAGATTTCAACGAGTAAACGTGAATTATACCGCGAACCAGTTCGCGCGTGATTCAGCGAATTGCAGTCACTTGACTGACGCCAGCTTTTATCACTCGGAGGCGGCACCGAAATTCGAACGTTAATTTACCGTATCACTAATTTCTCGATTTCGAACCGTTAACGGGTCACACTGAACGGTTCAAATTCAATTTCATTACGTACCCTGTATCTAACAAGCGCGATCTGAAATGTGTACAAGTGTATCGTTAAACCCTTAACGAGGACTACGAACGAATCTGCGTCATAACTTAATTAAAATCGGGTAACAATTTTCAAGGGTTGAAAAATGTGATTATTCAAAATTCTGGAAGCTCGAGTTACCGGCCACTCAGCGGCCGTTAATTACGTCGGGGAGTGCCTAGCCGTTTGGAATAGGATGAGAGGAAAAAAAGGGTTTAGCCTGTTTTACCTCTTCCTCGGCTATTATCGCTCGCGCTCCGTTATCCGCGGAGATTACGGAGAGGCGTCCGATCGAAAAGGGATGTTGTTAGCCGTGTGTACATACAAGCGGTATGAAACACAGGTAAACGCGGACAAACGAGAATTAAAGACAAACGCGACCGGTAAGACCAGATGCACTTAACGCGAGTTCTCGTGTTGGCTGGCAGCCACTTAAATCTCGGGGGAAAGGTGCACAGTTTATCACACTCGCTCGGTCCCTTTATCGGGGAACCGACCGCAATTGTGCCGTTCCACAAAATAGATCCGAACGTGCCAGAATAATAAAGTAAGCTCTCTTGAATCTGGCTTCCTGGTCTGTTAATCCCCACCACGGCGACACTGACAGCGGCCGAGGCACTTTTTACCGTCTCCGGAGTACCGTCTAGTTATCCATTACAGATAATTAGGAAACGGTACGCTCGCGACTGCTATTTGCGGGTAACAGGAATCGTACGTCGAGCTCACCGATTTTTACGAGCCAGTCGCAGAAAGTAATTTCGTGATCCAGCTAATAAAAATGATACAGGAATTCGTATATGCATCTGTTATTCGGTAAACAAAGTTCTATTGTCTGGCGTGTTCATGAATTCCAACGGCGTGCACACAACTTCTAAATGAAACCAGAATATCTGTAGCATATTTGCACGTACATGTTTGACGCTTATCGTTCCCATTACGCCTCGCTTCCAGTCGGTCTTCCTGCTTCCACAGCACGTAGACCACTGGGAGCGAATACTTTCCACATAATCTCTGAGAATCCGCTCGGATGAAATAGCTTATCTCATTAACTTGATGAACGGAAATAAATATGCCAGGGCCCCCCCCTTTATTCTAAACCGTTCAATTCCGGCTAATACGATGTTGGGCCAATTAAATTTTATCGAACGATCCTGCCTGATGTTAAGTACACATTCTACGTAACCAGTAGTTCGGTCGGTGTACGCCGTTATTGGTTTCCAGCGAATACGATATCTCAATTTACACTCGACGACGAGGCTGCTCTTCCTACCCCGCCTCGGTAATAAGATCACCAATTTAATACCTCGGCTCTCGTGCCAGTAAAAACAATGGAATCTCAAGAACGTAATACGTTTTATAGATACCAATTGTTTTAACGCTACAAACTCTGTCCTCGAAACTGAAACGGAACAAGAATAAAACGGAGAAATATATATATATATATGTATACGTATAATCGACTCCGATTTTACCCGGCTTTGTATTTAAATGAATCGCATACCGCACGCTGAACGTCTGGTTTTTGTTTCAGGTATATTCACGGTAATGTGCTACAACGTGCTATGCGACAAATACGCGACACGGCAAATGTACGGTTACTGCCCGAGCTGGGCGCTCGATTGGGAGTATCGAAAAAAGGGCATACTCGACGAGATACGACATTACGCCGCCGATATCATTAGTCTGCAGGAGGTCGAGACGGACCAATTTTATAATTTCTTCCTGCCGGAGCTGAAGCACGACGGCTACGACGGGATCTTCTCACCGAAATCTCGAGCGAAGACAATGGCCGAGAACGATCGTAAATACGTCGACGGCTGCGCGATATTCTACAGGACGGCTAAGTAAGTGCATGGTCTACAACCCACTCAGACCCCGGGTAGAACATGAATAAAATATGAACCGTGCAATTTGATGGGGAATAAAATGTTGTAATAATCGGAGGATTGCTGCACCGCTCTGGGGGAGAGAGTGAACATTTTTAACCGGCAGTGAATACATTTCGGCTCGAGATCGAACCTGACAACGCAATCAGAGGATTAGTAGTTTGTCGGAACAATGCAACGAATCGTTTACCGGTGGTTTAAATTAGCAGACATCTCTGTAAGAGCATTCTACTTTCTCGTGCATGCGTTAAGCGGAATTTATCGACGGTTCTCCGCCGTCCTTGGACGGAATAGTATATAAAAAAAAAATAAAGAACGGATAAGCGTGTGCATAAATCGCAGCGGAACGTGGAACGTGTACGCGGTGTGTAGCCGGTCCCCTTATTAATTGTCCTCGCCGCGAGTTCATAGAAGCCGCGTGGCGGAGTGGCATCAGCTACCCGCGTACCGTATCGTGGAAGCTCATTCTGAGTTTTGTAACCAAAGACAGAAAGCTACGGGGAGCGTCGTGGAAATATTAGATATCTGCGCTCGCATCTCAGGGGGATAACAAGATACGAGACAGAAATGGTCTGGTGCACAAATGGGCTCCGCTAACGGCTAACGTGCAACGGTAGGCACTACATCCACCGTCCGGCTGTAACCAGCCGCAGCAGCGGCAGCAGCAGCAGCTTCTTTAAAGGCTCCCGTCAGCCACTCTATACTACTTGATTCGCCACTCGCTCGCAAAATCCCCGACCGCATAATGAATGCGATGTCAATGGTAGACTAACAACCTAATCTTTGCGGGGACCACCGGTGTTTAACGGATTCGTACCTCCTTCGCAGCCCCACTGTCGATCAATAGTATGTAAGGGCTTGTTCGGTTCGAATAAAACCATCGATTCATTGTATCGATCGTTAAATGAAACTTTTTATCGAATACTGCATTACAATATTAATAGCCGGCATTGCGTTAAACGCTGTTGAAATTTTTTGAATGCGAATGCAACTTTTATGCCCTGTTTGGGGATTCAGAAATATGAGAGGAGGCTCGTAATGGGGATTATGTGAAGAATATATTTCCTAACTATACGTGCTGCACATATCAGAAAGGGAAATCTGTATCCTACATGGCGTACGTGATACGCCTTCTTACAAGTTTCCCGGCAAAAATGGTCTAACCATCGTATCCGAACGTTTCTTTCTCATTGAACGAAATTGACTGTTGCCAATTACCTCGAGAGCATGTTGTGGGAACAATATAGAAGCAAAACGAACGTACATTATATGTAATGCATACAGCTGAATCCTTTTAATTCCTGATTGGATTCATAAATTCCGTCTTACGAGGCTGCCGATTTCTATACGTTCTCTGCATATCATGTTTTTCTATAAACCCGTAATCCATTTCCACGCAAGCGAACAGTATACAGCATTATATATGACAATACTGATCGTGTCTAATCATTTTGTTTGCGTTGTGTTAACAGATTCACACTGATAAAAGAGCATTTAGTGGAATTTAATCAATTGGCAATGGCGAACGCGGAGGGTTCGGATAACATGTTGAATCGCGTGATGCCGAAAGATAATATAGGATTGGCCGCTTTGCTTCGGACCAAGGAGGCTGCCTGGGACAACGGTAAGTGATTCCATTAATCTAGAGTTATCGATGAGGTTGTATCAATGTTTCTGGCAATATGCGAAATATGGAAAAAAGGCTCGATGATAAATTCCGCGCTCGGGGAGTAATTTGTTACGCGTATTCCGGACGCGTCCGAGTAGGAGCAAGATGATTGGAAAATGTACAATATAATCGAGCGAATCGAGTATGCATATTAAAGGGTGAGCGCAGCGTTCGATCGCGATATAGACGCGGTTTAAATTGCAAAACCGGCGAACGAAATAGACTAGTTGGCGTGCTCGATATCGGGCGACCGCTTAATTAATTGTGAGTGATGCTCGTGCTAGCGTAAATCGAAGAGCGCGCTTCGAAACGCCTGAAGGAGATGAAGTGGCACAAGTTCGTAGACCAGATATACGCGAGCCAGCCTTATAATTCATGACACAGGGACGCCGGACTGCCAATCCTATCTCAGGTAGTCATCTACCAAACGTTCCCTTACATGTCACACGATACACTTTTTTTTATCAACGCATTAAACTTGCGAGAGAGCCTGAAAATGTAGTCACTTGCGTCACGCGTAAAGGATTAAACCTGACTTCGTATCTCCTCTCGTTACTCCCTTTTTTCCCCACCGTGTTTGTCCCACCGATCGGTGTACTGCCCCCTTCCAGTACAACGTCCTTGGGTACGATGCCCCGTCCGTCAATTTTTAGAATGCGTAACGCTCCATCTCGGATGTTTGAAAATGTCGATTGAAATAATTAGACGGTAGCTGTCGTTATGAACAGCGCATTCACGTCTTGTCATATCGGAGAAACGTAATTAGGATGTGAAACTAATGATTGTCAGATAAAGAATGGAAGAACGAACGCGTGTCTCGATTAATTACTCTATCAAGAGAAGTTCTCGAAGGAATCTATTACACGTCGAACGTCATCGGATGACTTGTCTTTTTTTAATAGGATGGGATAATTGTGTATTTTTCAGGACTCCCGTCCGATCCAGCGCAAGTCCAACAGCCGATTTTAGTTTGCACAGCACACATCCACTGGGATCCAGAATTTTGCGATGTTAAATTAATACAAACGATGATGCTCAGTAATGAATTACGTTCCATTTTGGACCAAGCTGGCCAGTCTTTCAGACCTGGCCACAAGCCCGACTCTTCCAATGTTCAGCTATTACTCTGCGGTGACTTTAATTCTCTACCTGATTCCGGTACAGTATCGCCTTATATTCATGCTCGAGGTATTTTATACGCCTTTAACGCTGCAACAGCGGCTGAACAGGATGTGAAAATTAAAATGGCTTTAGTCATAATGGATGCCTTTCTCATTTTTCCTGTTGTTACCGTGACATATAAGATATCTCGAGATAAATATTACTTTCGAGGAAAGCTAATTTCTGATGATGTGCATAATTATTTAAATCCAGGTGTAATTGAATTTCTTACATCGGGACGAGTAGCGGCTGATCACCGTGACTTTAAAGACTTAGCTTATAAATCATGCTTACAGAAGATCTCTGGTTGCGATAAACCTAATGAATTCACGCATTCTTTTAAACTAGCATCCGCCTATAGTGAAGATATCATGCCCTACACTAATTATACGTAAGTTGCTTTTCGATTCTCGTAATTATATTTAATCCAGATAGAAAATGGCAATGTACTGTCGTTTTGCAGATTCGAATTCAAAGGTATAATAGATTACATTTTCTACTCGAAACAAAGTATGGTACCGCTAGGACTTTTAGGTCCTCTAAGCGCGGAATGGTTTAAAGAACATAAAGTGGTCGGTTGCCCACACCCACACGTACCATCTGGTAAGTTACTGGGTGACGTGAAAGATGAAGGAGAGAGAAATAATTCGATCGATCATATTCCAGATCATTTTCCCCTGCTAGTGGAGCTCGAAATGACTCCGACAGTAGGAACAAGCAATGGATTGATCTCACGCAGGTAGCAGCCGCTGCGGTCTAGGCCCAAGTAACTATAAGGGAATAAAATAATAAAAGATAATAATAACAAGGAAAAAATCCCCATCACATTTTCTCTTAATTCTGGCTCTAGCAATATCACTCGCAGTCGACGGTTTAATTCAATAGCGAACGTTACAAAATGCTCCATATTACCGCACATTTCAACAAGTTATTATCGGATTATATCGATGAATTAATTCTAATATGACCAGGTGAAGGGAGGTGTGTTGTAATGCGTTTAGCCCATGTATAGTGTATTGCATTTTTAAGAGCTAACGTTTCCCCCCGCCCCCCGTATTTAAGAGTATTTTAATCTTTACTACCATCGTAATATGTAGATACACCTATTTTCCTACAAAACGAGAAAAAAAAACGACGATATTCCGATCAAGCCTCTGTGATATTCACATTAAACTAATTGGAACAATTTCACATATTTATTAACAAATTAGCGTCTACTAGAAGGTGTCCCCATTCTCCCCCGCCCCTCTCC
Source organism: Ceratina australensis (assembly GCA_004307685.1). Taxonomy (NCBI): domain Eukaryota; kingdom Metazoa; phylum Arthropoda; class Insecta; order Hymenoptera; family Apidae; genus Ceratina; species Ceratina australensis. Next base: position 158,756 of record SHCU01000049.1, on the reverse strand, counting down.
CTCCCTCTATATATCTCTCTCTCTATCTCTCTAATCTCTAATCTCTTCCTAAATGTCATTACAACATTCTCCAAACCAACACTTTTTGATAAGAATGCTGCCATCCAATGAGAAATTGTATTTTTAAAATGAGACGAGAACGAAATGGAAAAAAGAAAAAAAATGATATGAGAACATACACAACACTATACTGGGCTGTGCGAAGTGATTGGAGTTAACTTAACAATTTTAATGCAAGTACAAATCTGTTCTTATTGGCCACGTATATTGAGAATGATAATGTTATATAAGAGTAATAGATGATATTGTAGCAAGTGTATTTGTAAGTATGAATAATGTAATGTTCACAATTCACACAGTATACTGAGAGATCGATTCAGGCATCGCTCATTAGATGTTCAGTTCCAGTTATTATCATAAATAACGAATTACTAATTCGCTACTTGTTAATTCAGTTGCGTGTTCGATCCAAAATTGTACAGCAGAGCTCGCAGCTTTGAATCATCTTGGATAATTTCCTCTTTGAACCGTGTATAGAACGATATCGTTACTTTCTACATAGGAGTTACTTCGTTCCCGAACATTATTCATTAACATATCAACAGTTTGTAAATTTTAATTGGCACGACTAGATGCCGGAGCTAAAAAATATCACTCGCGATCGACGTAACGTTTTACTGTATTATAATAAACTTTATTGTTCCGCTTTATACGAAAAAACGATAACTTTCTAGACGTTTTATAGAATTATTTTATTAGATCTCCGATAATAATGGAATATACCAGCCGCTGATTTCCTAATTATTTATTATCTAATATTTTTTTTATCTCTTCCTTTTTTCTACTAAAAATGATTTAATTTTATTTTTTATTCCGTTCCGATGAAAGCACGTATACGACTTAATAAATAGCAAGAGATCGCTTACGTGTATCTAAATACCTGTTAGTATCTATGACGACTAGTGTTCCTAAATATCTTTCGAAACGGCACTATCGATGCACCGCGAATAGTTTTCATTGTATATAATGAATGTGATATACATATAAATATACCTGACAGACACCCGGCTCGTTTCGTATGCAGACTCGGAGAGAAGAGAAACAAAACAACTGAATTACACAAGTAGTACGTAATTAGTTTATCAAAGACATGTGTGTAGTAAATGTTGTATAAAGTAGATGATAACGATATAGTTTTAATTAATGAAGGTAGCAATGGCAATCTCCTATTTGTATATGCATCCATTAATAAACACTTGGTAATTGAACAGCATATACACGAGACACGTATAAATAGGGATAATAATCGAAATTATGTCGGGCCTACATACGAGATTTAAAACTCTCCCCCCCGTTAAGAAAAGAATGCGTTTCATGTGATTGGTATATTACAATTATTCGTAATATAATAACGAGGCGAAGAGTATCTGAGACTAACACGATGTTTAAACAAATTATTTTAACAGTATCTATCGGTGCTGGATTTTTAATTTTCTTTTCTCTGAGGAGACCTTATTGATAAATCTAAATTTAACCGAGAAACAAAATATGTTGATCGTTCATTTTTGAAATTATTAAACCGTTTGTCACGTCAACGAAACAAACGTGTAGTACTTCTTGTTTAAACAACAATGAAAAGATTAGACGGTAACACGTGTTTTCATGCATTTCGGCTGACGTAAAGTCTATGCCATAGTATTTTAAATAGCTTTGTTAAATAGAAGCTCGGGAAGATTAACGATCGATGTAACAATTTAGCTTAGATTTTACACGTGTGCTCTATTTTAAGTACAGCGGTTCTCTTGTATAAACGGAAACGAATTACGTGCAATATTAACGCTGAACGAGATAGGGAGAAAAAATTAAGTGCAACCGATTATCATTGGCCCGAGAACAACGATCTGTAAAATATATCAATTAAACACGGTCATTAACTCTTTGCGGTAACGTAATAAACCGAGGACCCCTGTTCTTCAATATAGCTACACCGTTTTTGCTGACAATGTGCATTCATATGCAAACTGCGATTCGAAACAATAAGAGTTTCATCATTTCTTGTCTTAAGAATGTCAACAGTTTTTTTTTGTATCAAATAGGAATAGCAGTGCTCTCGTAACGATCTTCGAAACAGTTTTAAACAGTTCGATGAATTCTTATAATAATTCTCTATTTCTTGCGATCGACGTAACAGATATACATATTCTGATATGTATAATAGGAACGAAATTTGTTTTGATACCTTCACCAATATTGGATGAATAACGTATAAATGCTTAATCAACTCCAATTACTATCGACATATTGTACACACAGAAAATCAAATTTAGCCGTTCATCCCTTACTATTAACCGTATGTAACAGTATTAACAATTAACGAATGTGATAGAAACAGCTAACGATCATTTGAAAATTCAGATAATTCTTTCAAAAACATTTTCCAACGTCTCACCTGAATACTTACGAAACAGTTAGTCTTAAACGTTATCTATTTTAAAACGAAAAGTGTACAATTCTAGTCAACTACTGTATATTAAAATTAGAGAAGATTATTACAGATTTTAATTAATATTTCTTTATATACGTATATTTATATATAATTGATGTTGAGCAGAGGTATCGTTTAGAAAATCAAATGGTTACAGAAGCATGACAATAAACGAAGTACTTACCATTAAACAGTTAAGCATTTAGAGGAACGTTTATTTTTTAACGGGCAGATAATCTTACATTTGTAATGCTTGTGAATAATATATGTTAGCTCATTCCAGTTCATCTAACGGATAAAAGAAATTTATAAATTTGTTTTTCTCGAATCTACATTCAAGCGTACTATTTTTAATTTAACTAATTGTGCATTATAAATACCGTACTACTAAAGAAAAATCTATATTCTATGAACATGACAAAAGATATCGTTTTAGTATTAATGAAAAGCAATTAATCACTTTGTATCTCGTATCTGATAATTTAAATGTAAAAATATCATTCCATACTTGTAAAATTGTGAGCAACCGAAGAGTTTACTTAAACATTGCTTTTTAATTCGACAGCGAACAGATTCGAACATGCCAAACTATTATATATAATCACAGCAATAGGATCTGAAAGAATGATTGTTAGAATGAGAATTCATCGAACTGAGGAGATATTAGTTTCAATCGGACACTCGAAAGTGCACATATTGCGTACATAATTTAGTGATAAGTAAATTTGTTGAAAAATAGCTGGAACTTAGACCGATTTAAATACCTTTCGAACGATGCGTTGCAAATTGTTTTCGAGCATAATAGATCATTTTCAACCTTCTGAGCCGCGTCATCGTTTAGGTTTAAATTAGTTGATAATAGGTGAATATTTTTTATGTGATTAAACGCTTACGTTTAATTCTCTCTATCGTATGATGTGAACAACAATTTGTTTGAAATGTTTCGTATACATTTTTCAATCGTACGTTCAGTAACACGTAGCACATAAACGCCATTACATTTTCTGTACTTTGTAATTTCGCGCATACTATGTAACTCTTAGGGTATAATACGTAAATACAAAAAGACACTATGCACGCAATGTTAATAGAACGATACTAATTTCTCTCTCCCAGAATTTATCAAACTGTAATAGTATTTAATAATAATTTATCTACCGCCAGAGCATAGTATATATCTATTTATGTTAATATATATTATACGGCACAACGTTTAAAACTACGTTCGCATTTACCAATTGTATTTTACAGTATAACGAATGACGACACCAAATGAATCGTTTTTAACGAAAGACATCTTAGGAATTATTTATTGTGGCTCGCTGCAATTAATGTTACGAGATAGAGATGTAGTAGAAATGTAATACAATGATGGGAGTATGCTCGAATAACATTTTAATCCCAAAGATCATTTAAAAATGAAACTATGACTTTCGTTCCGTACTGTCTGGAGTGTGTGATCTACTTACTTGAACAAAGTGCAATCGCTGAACACAGATAATAATTCTATGTAATGTTGCGTGATAGTGTCGATTTTTGACTTCCATAAATAAGAATACAATTACATTAGAATATAATGAAAACGAGCACAGCACATTTCAGTCTGTACTTTTATAAGAACACGAGAAATGAAAAAAATTCTGAACATTGGAACATAATTCTTGCGTCCATCATAAGAACAATTAGATCTCAATGTTAAATACTGTAAATTCAATCAGATTTCGTGTACGCTTTTGGACATTTTTTACATGCTATATATCGGAAATGCTGGAATCAAGGCTTAATTTTATTAAATTGATTGTCTTATTCTTTGGTAGAAACGAAGAGGCACACGGTAATGACGTCTTTTGTAATCGACATGAGATTCTTTAGAAATTTATAGTGTAACTTATCCTAATGTACAGTAGCGAAGTTTTTTCTAATCTACCTTACAAATATATGTTTTTAAATTGTTACAATTTTTATCTAAAGTACGTCGCATGTGATATATACACACGTATATTGCATAATTATAAATCTGTAAATCTTAATAATAATTTTATACGACATCATTCAATTGTTATGATTCCCCATTTCGGCAATCGACAAATTTACCGTAGGCGCAACTTTATATCTATTGAATCTTCTAATTTATCGATTAATTACGATATCATTAACGATTCCTCATTACCATACACATACATATATAAATACTCAGAGATTTATTGAAAGTACAAATCTGTAGCAACACGATCCTGATTGAATATTGGTAAAAAAGAAAAATCAAGTTGTAAGGACATGAAAAACGGAAGAATGTATCTATTTAGTAGAGTATATAATGTACGAGTTGGAATGCATCTGTCAGTCTGCACTTGGAACACCCTTTTATTTAAATACCTATCTTAAAGTGTAATGTGTAATTTAATTTTTATTGAAAATGCAATGATTGTATATGGGCTGCGTTTGAGTCATGATTGAATGTAACAGTTTATTAACTAACGTAAAATAAACTAAAGTATTCGAAAAGTACTATCATCTACCACTTACCTTTACGTCGAATTCTTCGTTCCCACCGTAAATTCGAGGGGAAATGAATATTAAACGCTCAATTTACTGCACAAACTTTTGCACAAGCGAGAAGAACGAAACGAACATGGCCGCCCTTTTGAATGCCGAGCGAGCGAGGGAAAGCTCCAGCCAATCAGCGTCGAGCAATTACTTCCGAGTTCAGGTGAACTGTTATATTTAATTATCGAAACTGAAAATATATTTACAATTTTAATGAATAATATCTGAAATTTACGTATTAAACATTATATTATATTTCTTTGAGAATGTGTTGCAAAATTACAATGTACGTGTACGAATTATCTACAGCCGATTGAGCTGCCGCCTGTAACGTATATAGGAACTAGCTTGACCATTAGTCAGTATGACGTCAATCTGCTACACCGCTTGCCAATATGGCTGGTCGGCGTCCTTTGCAAGTGAACGGAGGGTAAATCTACGGAAGATAAAGCTACAGAAGATACGAAGAAAACAGATCCCTGCCATCCCTGCTTGGAAAAGTGCAAGATTACTACGGGAAATACGAAAAATCAAGCGCGAGAACTGTAAGTACAATCTGCTAGTATATAATTTGTACTCGTGTAGCATACGTTTGGTCAACGTTTAATGTGTAGATTTGAAATCATGAAAAAGTATAAATTCTAATCGTGACTATGCATAATTATCTGCTAGGACACGATTACGTATTATTAGTATAATTTATACTTGAAATATAATCTTTATTAATGTTTTATTTCGATAGGAAATTATAATCGTATAAACGATTAAATTCGGATAGAAAAATGAGATTCCCCGCCGGGTTTCGACGACAGCCCGTTGGCACTGTTCTTGAATTCTTAAAATCTGCGACGGGAGTTTTCGGAGATCCGAACTTACTGGGGCAATTTGTCGGTGGCCTCTGGTTGGCACCTGAAAACTCTTACTGCAGTTCTCAAGGATTGCCGAATCACTGCAGGAACGTCGTCGTTCCTCTTGCCTCTCTTTCCCAATGTGTGTGCATGCAGGCACATACGTGCTCGGATAAAGAAGGATGTCTTTATTTCTCGGCTTAAATGGGATAAAGGTAAGATTTTCAAGCATTTCTAAATTCAGAATGAAAATCCACTTGTGTAACGAACGCCGTACAAAGTCTCAGTTAAATTGTAATATGCAGAGATTATTTGAACTGCCAGATTTACTTTAGCAGTGTACACGCGTATATTCGTTCCTTCAGTTAACAAATGTAACTTTGGTTCTAAAGTTACAAGTTGTTTGAAAGTAGTGTCACGTGCCTGCTGTGATTCCAGTTCGTACGTCTAGTCAAAGTGACTAGTTGTTACGGTTGCGAATCCAGAGGTAACTATTCATTTCGAATGCAATTTATATCTACATTTCAGTGGCAGAAGTTCCCTCTTAGTTCGGTTAACTTATACGCGATAGATCTCTAAATGATGATCCGACTATTATTAGAGTAATATGATAAGGAATAGTATTTGCAGTTTTAGCATCGAGTGATAAATTCTTTTAACTATTCTTTAAAATAAGTAATTAATATCTTTTGAACAGCTGTGTGAATCAATATAATGATCTTTAGTATTCGCTTTGTATTGAATCAGGCGGCACACGGCGAATCGATAGTGCTGATCCAAGATTATTGGTAACTCGCCAAGTTTCCTTCAATGTGGCAGTTTATATCAAATCATCTTTATCATTTCTTCGTATCCATTCGACCGTCTCGTGCACAATATAATAATTTCATAAAAAGAACGTCGTGTAAGACAATGCGAACGTTTGTACAATATTGAGGTGTTCTCGTAGAAAAGATTCTGGTTTGTTAAACAAGTGAGGTAAACTGTAATTGTTCCGTTCCAATTAGCAATCCCGAATTGATTTACGAATTGAATCGGTCGATTTTCCAAGCCGAGGCTACCCTATTCCCGAGTTCGGAAGTACAATAGCCGTCGGCCGGATTTTAAAGAACTTTAATACTTGACAAATAATTCGGTCGGAGTTCCCGAAGTCCTTTTATTCTTTATTTTACGCTTACCCCCTTTTTTTCTACTCCTCGATTCACCGAGGAGGAGATTGGCATTCGGGGTTCAATGATAAATGAGCTGCGCTGAATTGGAACGACCTTTCCTTGCTATTTTCTCGTCTCAGTTTTCTCTCACTTCCCTCACGAGCCGCTCCCCTACTTCGCCGCTTATTTCTCTCCATTCGCGTTAATTCATCGGCTTGGCAACATGCTGCACGATCATTTCCAAGTCGACAGCCAACTATTTTCCATCGATTTCTCGAGCAACCTATCATCCCGATTTCTTTCTTTTTGCAAATCTTTAGGTTGTTTAAACGAACGTGAAGAAATTGATGCCGGTATAATTAGTTTCCTGCAAGTCAAATCAGTTTTTAAGCGGTGAAGTTAGTTCCGAGAGTGAGATCTCTCTGAAACTTGGAATTACATTTGGTAATCCACGTGAGATTAGAATTCCCGCAACCGGTTCCGCCGGCGATACTTCCAGAAGAACCGTATCCTATTAGCCGTTCCTCATTCTTCACTTGTTACTGATTCGATTAGGCGCATCGTTTGTGCCCAGATCAAAGAAAGGGCTTAATCCTTTCAACAACGAAGCCTTTCGTGGGCGGAGCGTCGACACCCTTTTTTTCAAATCGCGACTCGCGAACTACGGTACCAATGCCTCGGCGTCGCGTGCATACGTAAAGGCATCACGTTTGCGCGCGCAAGGTTGGTCCAGATTCCAGCCTCAGACTCTTCGTTGTCTTCTCGTCTCTCTCCCCCTCCCACGTTCATCCTTTCTCGCCCCCCTGTGGTTCCTCCGTCTCTTTCCCGAGTACGTCGCCGTCGTACTGTGCGTGCCCAGTGGCGCCGCCGACCGGGCGAAATCCTCGAAACCTACCCCTAGAACCCGAGACTCGGAACCAACCCCCCTGTTGTTCAGTCGTGGGTGCAGTGCGTGCGAGTGTGCAGTGGTTTCGGGAGCTGCTTCGAGACCGGCGTGGCCTGGAGCGCGCCAGGTTAGGTCAGTGTTAGTTTTTCAACCCCTCCAGACACGAATACACACACGCGAACAAAACATTTCATAATATTGGCGCGCCGTTTATCATTTTTAATAGTAAGATCTTTTTTTATAGGAAGAGTTTAATATTGGCTCGTTGTGTTACGAACTACTGGAAGTAGCGCACTTTATCCTCGCCAAAGATGTCATCTATATTGTTGACAATTAGTTTTTAAGAAGAATCTATCTTTTCAACGTTTGATGAAATTTTATTAAAACCTGACGATTGATGTAAACGATATACCGTCGGATCATTTTCTCCAAGTCGTCGCGTGTGTCCGCGAAGCGTGCCCGATTGGAGAGGAACACCGTCGAACAAGGTTCTCGTTAAATATCCGTGTCGCAAAGACGTCGCCGCGTCGAAAGAGGGTCACCTTTTCTGTAGGCCGCGATTATCCGAAATAAAATATCGTTGACCCAGTTAGCAGCGCAAAAGTAATTAGACATTCGCGCGGCGGCAGGCTAGCGGGCCACCGTAGGTGAGAGAGCGGAGAGTTGTTGATCGATCCTTCCTCGTTGCCGAGCGCATGTACGCGATCCATCGTAAATTCACGTTTCCACTTGTGTATCGGTGCGTGCGGTGACATCGGACTTGAAATACGGCACGCGGGCCGCCCATCGGCGATGCCTACGAACGTAGGAAATTTAGTCTCGGCTAGGTAATTCAAATCCCCAGGCAGACACGCGAGGCGCCAGACGAATACTCGGATTTTATCCCCGTTTCCACGTTCATATCCCTCGGCCGCGGCCGCCTAGGATTTTTACACGATACGGGATAAGCTCGTTTCCCTCGCCTGACCTGATCGTTACCTTAAGCATAATATCGATTCTATGATTTAACGAGATGGGCGTTACGCGAGTATTTCTCAAAATTTTCGTAACTTTCATTGATTCGAGTAAATACGTTCCCTTCGTCTTCGATTAATCCCGCGCGTATGTAAAACGATACGGTCATGTTTAATTAACGAGAATCAATTCGTTCTTTGTAATTTAAAATCCGTGGGATGTTAAATTACCGAGGACACCGACCGATCGTTTTGCCCGCTCGTTCATCGGTAATATATTTGTGCGAGATAATTGAACTGCAGAATGCCACGTCGAAGCACGTTGATAAACGTAACCAACGAAATTAGATTAATCATAATTGGCCCAGCGAGCGTTATGAATCAATTGGACAATGGTCCAGATTATCTCTCGTGACAAAACCGTGACAAGTAATTCGGACAGAAACCTGCGGCGTCACAATGCATATTTAGCTTTTTATCTCGTTAATCCTATCTGCAAATGTATGATTATTACCCGGAACATGTTTGTTAACGATAAACTCGTTGTGTTTACGCTGATACGTAGCCGAAAATACGTGTACAAGTTCGGAGGTTGATACCCAAGTGGAAAATCCATCGAGATAATCCTAATCCCGGTACCGACGAGTGGTTCACCTGAACTGATCAGGCTACCTGCATAACGATCGTTGAAAATCGGATTAAACGCTGTCAGATATAGGCCTGAATTTACATCCGGCGCGGTTATCTCGTCGAATTGCAGCGTACTTTCCTCTAATGGCCTTCCGGGGGATACGCGAATCAATCAGTCGGTCGGTCGCCGATGCATCGCGTCGCTCGGAAATGATGGCCGCACCACTTCGTTGTCCTTTAATAGCAACGCTCGCACTCCTGTTTGCTTCAAATAAATTGAGTGCGACCATCTTCGGTTCCAAATCTTTCGCCATTAGTAACCGATTGCCCTTAAGTGAAACGCAATTATATGCCCGCGTGCATGCATCGTAATCGATATTGATTTTCAATTGGCATCGTGATAAAAGTTGATGATGCAGCACCGAACGACGGGTCCCGGCTAATTCCTCGGCAACGTATAATTTCAGATGTAAATGCGAGCCGTTATACTTGTAAATACTTGTCGGAAACATGTAAATTGGATGATGGCGCAGATGCGTGGAGGAGTCTTGAAAGTTAAAGTAAGCTGCGCGACGGTATTAATAGCTTTTTAATGTCAGGGAAAATATGATTACCGCAACTCTCTTAATATACATTATCGCGGGACCGATGCGCGATAAACGAAGTTATTTAAATGAAATTGTAGCGCAGGCTAGGCGTTCGCTGGCGCGTCGCCTTTCGATAATAGGTCAGGGAGGGGCGGCACTTTGTCTTTCCTCTCTTAATCTCTCAGTCGTCGGCCGCTATTCAATTTTGCCCCCGTGAAAGTCTGAGGACGCAGGCAGTTTGAAAATCCGCTCCGTCTTTTTAAAGATGAAACGTTTTCATTTCTGAAAGATAAAGGTTTCAATTGAGCCACTCCGTCCGGTAGGCACTTTTTCGGTTGCGCCTTCGCCAATGAAAAGAGTACACTACTCGACGCTTCTTGCCAACTTTTTTCACTTACTCTACCGCGAGCTTTAAATTCAGCTTATCTCGCTGAATTATTGCCGTAATATCTCGGGTAACCCGTGTCAACAAGTTACTACAATTACATTAAAGGGAATCCGCGGAATGTGAAAAGAACGGGTCTCTTAGATCGCATTTCAGTCAGTCGAAAGTATCGAAAGATTCGCGTTGTTCACCGAATACCTTCGTACATTCCGCGGATAGATTGATCATGCCAGTACGATCTGGAATCGTGATAATTCGGATAATTCGAGAAACAATGTATCGGTTGGCTGGTTGACATACTTAAGCTCACAGAAATCCACGACTTTTGTGTTATATCGGACTGCGGAATTCTCCCCTGGCTTTTTTTATCCTGTCACTGATTACACACCCGATGGAACGGATCGATCTCTCAATTCAATGATTCTTTTGCAGATTCGTGGTTCGCGGTTGGTGAGAGCGCGGGTGCCGAGGGGTACTTGTGTGGGTCATAGTGGAGGAAACAGGGGAGCACGATGCCCCCCATAATCGGGGAAACACTGCGCGTATGGTTCCTCTCGGCGTTGGTGGTGCACGGTGCTGTCGCTGGCAATCCGGACGCGAAACGCCTTTACGACGACTTGCTCTCTAACTATAACAAACTAGTGCGCCCCGTTGTGAATACGTCGGACGTGCTACGCGTGTGCATCAAGCTGAAACTCTCGCAGCTCATCGATGTGGTGAGTAAAATCGTTTATCCTCTACGTAGTTGTTCAAAGTGCGCGCCGGAGAATTAGTTTCGTCCCGCGATTTAACAAGCGGGAATAACCCGTCCCTCGGGGAGAGTTTTATTCCACGCGCAATGAAACGCGCGAAGCTAGTTTCGTTTGATAAACGGTATCCTCCGACTTATCGTGCAAGTTTAGCATTTTATTTCTCGCGGTTAACGCTGCGCTGAGATAATTCATCACCGGCGCGCACCGTAATCGCTCGTCAACGAGATTTAGGAGAGACGTGGGACCGTAACGATACCGCGACTAAAATCGCAGCTACCATGATCGTATTTCAACTAAAACGGACGGACACGATTAGTCGATTATCTGCTTATTACGTTGTTAAACGAATTCAAATCGCACGTCGTACGTATACGTATTTTTCAAATTATTCATACTGGATTAATATGTATCACGTACTTGACGTGTTCAATGATTATTTAAAATTGTTTTATAGATAATACCAGAACGAGTGTATCAGTTTGGTATTATTAATGGCCTATTCTTAGTAGCTCGTCCTGTTCTTTTATTCATCCGGCTTGTTATTATATATTAAAATTCTTAGTTCCCATCGGGGGAATTAAATCCACAGATTATCTAGATTGCGCGATCTCTAGTATTCATTTCGCAATAATATTCCACTTGAATAGGATTTTCATAATTTACGGGGATGAGACGCCGCGTGCCAGGGCCTTTATCGTGGTTCGATCGACAGGCAGAATTCGACCTATTTACTTTTTTCCCCATAGGGAATTCCGGATTCTTAAGGTCCGGCGACCGCTATAAATCAGTCAAATAACAAGAGGTCCGAAGGAAATGTTAATAGAAATCATTCCGGTAAGCCAGTAAAGGAAGGCTCGAGTCAAATTTATTATAGACTGATCTTTTTATGTCATAAAATATTCTTGTTCGCGTATTTATCATATTCCTGCATTATCGAGAATTTTGTGTGAAATCTTCTACAACAGAAATTAATTATCTCAACGAGGTAACGATAGAAAATAATTGATTTTCGTTAAATACCCCGTAAACGCATGTGCTTCATTAAATCTTTCACTTACAAAATAATCGTTGACGCGCCCGTTAATATTAGCTTTAATCCGGCCCCAGCAGGTGGTTTATTTAATTATTTATTCAGTGTGCTTTACAGCTATTATTAATACTATTAACCATACATCGCGTAGACAGGCGAAATTATCCGTTGAAATATTGGTTTAATATTTCACGGCAAATATTTGCAAATTTTCATCGTGATATTTTTATAAGCTACACCCTTTTTCCGCGTCGCGAGTCTCGGATTCTCAGGTTTTTTAAAGTAGCAAAGTGTCTTACGAGTTAACACGACACGAGGATGCGACACAAGTAGATACTAGCGTGGTTTTAAAGGAAGTACCACTGCCGCGCTCGCGGGCAACATACCAATCTACATACTGCACGTATACAGAGGTATTTATGACGCCGTAGTGCTCCGAGGCTGGCTCCATTGTCGGGATGATCTATCTTGAGCCCCGCGCTTCACGTGCAACCTTCGCGATATATGGGCCAGGTATTCGCAACACGAACGCGTCCTCGGCGTTGAACTTCTCGAGGATTGCCGATTGAATTCCACTAGAGTTCATTAAGGCGTATTAGCGAGTCCCGAGCAGCGGCGGTGGCGGCGGCCGGCTAGGCGAACCATCGGCCCCTTGAATCGGGCAAGTTTATTACCGGAGAACGAAAACACACACACGCGCGCGCGGCTAGAAATTTCACCACCGGAATACGAAATGTTATGGACGTCCGCGGGAAACAATTCTCGATGGTAGAAATTTCGAAAACTACTGAATTATGCGTCGCCCCGACGAAACGTTTAACGTTCCACCCGTTGATTGCTGTTCGCTACGAAGTTTCTTCGTTCTCGGGATTATTAAAATTGCAATCTGAACTCGCTAACATCGGAATCGCGTGCCTCTCGATTTTATAATTCGTTGATTGTAACGGATTTCTGTTGAAACGTTTCACGTTTTGGACACGCGATTGGAAACGATTCTCGACGACCGATATTAATTCACTGGCGACGAGCGAACGGTTTCATTAGCAGATTTCCCGATCGGGGGAAAAAGTTTCCGCGTGGCTGCCTCGTTTCGGGGGACATTATGTAAGTTTCAATCTAAATTGGCGAGGTATATCGGTAAAACTCCGCACGTTTATGACAGATACGATCGACCGTTGTGTTGCTCCCACCGGCAGATAAATCCATCCCATTACACCGGTATTCTAGTTAGTTGATTCATGCATAAATTCATGCGTGCACCGCGAATTTACATTTCCGAACATCTGTATAATCTGAAATATGGCCAATGCAAAGAAGTGCTGCATTTAGCATTGACTTATGTGAAACGCGTACTAAGCGGTTTCATGCCCGATGCAATAAGCAATTATTTATTAGGTCGCTGATTTTAATGCAGAGTGAAACGTTCATCATGTGGGTCGAGATTCCCATAATAAAT
>SHCU01000049.1:88211-99571 GCA_004307685.1 Ceratina australensis | reverse complement strand
ACGCTTTAGCCTTTGTCCGTAATAATCTCTATACGTAGCACGGCTCTGAAGCAGACTCTCTGAGAGTATAAGCTCCGGATGTACAAAGTAGGTTAAATCGGTTGATAGGTTAAAGACCCTGTGTGTGTGTGGTTCTTCGAAATGTTCATCGATCCGGACGGAATTAACTTAAGTCCCAAAGTGGTTAAAGCGCACTCGTATTCGCCGGGCCGGGTACGATTATGTTAGGGTGTGAAACGGTTCGCGCACGAGCCATTGACCGTGCCGTGAAAATCATTGATCTGATTGCTCGCGCGAAAGAGAAACAAGCGGCAACGAGCGACGCGGGAGACACGAAGCTGAAAGAGTTTTAAAATTAGATCTACGTGGGACGCTCGCATGTAATTTGTCAAAAATTCTTTCAGCCCCGTTCCTAATCGTAACGGAAGCGGCGACGAATTTCGCTTGGTTTCAGCCGATAAAGGGACAACGGGCTATTATCTCGTTCCGGAGAAAATTGACAATTACACGCTTCTACCTATTTAATTCCCCTCTACCATTCGTACTCTCGACGCGCGCTCCCTTTGTTTTGCTCTATGGGAAATTAATTAAACGACGCGCTTAATTGTTTTCGAAAAGCGGGCTCGCGTCGTTGATAACAATTTGAAAAGTAACATTCTGTAAAGTGGAAACTGAGAGTTTGCTGGAATGAATGAAATCGTGAAGGAGGGGAATTCGCGTTAATAAACGTTCCTTGTTGAGAGTAAGATTCCTGTTGCCTGATGATTTCGTTGTTGACTTTACCGTCTTAATTCAGCCGGGCAGCCGTGAGTTCTGCTGCCGGGTCCGAATGAATTCGTCGAAACTCCCGTGACCCGTGTCCACGAAATTAATTTTCAACGGGGCTTAATTACATTTAGTTTCTAGCAGCATCCAGGCAGCGCGAGTTGGAAATCTCTGACGTGCCTTATGAAATACGTAGGCGTAGGTATCTGCGGTCAACAGGAATCGATACGCTATAGCCTTCCAGCGGGGAAGGCCATGGGAGATTCACAATCACATACCGATGACGGGCGTTCCTTTTAGCGGCCAGTCAATATATCGGAAATAAATTGATAACAATAGTAGCACGCCGTTGCCCTTTCTATCCACGGACACGTCTCAACTCTCTTTCCACTTTATATCTCCTTCCTGATAGTATCAGTTATTTTCCCCTTTGTTCCTTCCCGTTCGCCGTGCCTGCTCGCCCACATCGTCGTCCCCTCCGTTTCACCGCCCCTTTTCGCCCCGTTCATCGTTGGCCAACGTCCTGGATCTCTCGCGCCTGATTTTCCTTTTCTCCGATATCGCCGAACGAACTTACCATGCAGCCTCGTTGATAAAGTCAAACGAGAAACTCTTCGAATTTTGACAAATCCGTTTGTGGAGGATTTCACCGACGATCTGATGCATTATTATTATACGGTCAATAGCATGGCTGACCTCATATGCGTTTATACTACTTGCATATTATTGATCTTACTTTCTTTCATAATTGTCGCAGCATATCAGGCTAGATCTTGATTATTATTATTACACGTACAGCGAATGGAATGCCTGACTTTATACGTGCTCATACTACTTACGTATCCTTGATCTCTCTCGAACAATTATTAGAATGCATCAGGCTAGAGTTTGATTATTATTATTATGCACACAGCTAGTATAATCTCTGAGCTTATACGTGCTTATACTACTTACTATCCTTGATCTTCCTTTCTTCCACAATTGTTATAATGTACCAGGCTAGTTTTTGATTATTACTATACAGACAGCGAGTATAATGTCTGACCTATACGTGCTTATACTACTTATACAACGTTGATCTCGCTATCCTCCACGATTGTTATAACGTATAAGGCTACGTTCCTATGCGCACACACGTATGCGCACAAAAACACAGATATGAACACAGAAATTGGATGGAATTAAAATTGAAGGAACGAGAGGTGAAACTATATTACCTTTATCAAGAGGCCGACCACGCTGATGATAGCATGTAAAGTTCGTCGAATAATTTACGACGGCTACAATAAAGTGTATCGCGTAAAAAAAGTGAGGGAGGACGTTCATCGACACGTTCGCACCTGACTACATTTACAACTTTTCGCGAGCGCCCTCAGGACGAGAAAAAAGACCGACGGTCTCATACGTTTTTATGGATTGCCAGTAAAAAAGACAAAGTTTTAATGCGGACACCCGCGAATACCCAACTTCTATTTAGGATTCATGATATTCGCGATCCAGACATTTTTCCCTATCATCGCAGCCCCTTATAAAAGCAGCTCTAATTTCGATATTAAATATTCATGTTTCACGTTGAAGCGATTTACGTTTATCGTATAATTTCTACCCCGGGGCCGAGCCTGATTGCAGCAAACTTTCAAGTGTAAACTTAATTAAACGTAGGCCTCGCTTAATTATTTATCTTTGATAGAGCACAGTTAATGAATTCATAATTGATAGGGCCCCCGCGCCTGCGCCACCGCGGCCTTTTCATAAATGTACATTCGTCCCGTTTAATAATAGAACTATGCTGCACATTTCAATTAACAGCGGCTTGTTTAAACAATCGAACCGCGCGTCGCCGCACGTATCCTAGTTAATTAAACGTGACTTCTTTTGTAACGCAATAACCGCGACACGGCTCCGATATTAATTTCCACCGCAATTGAATTAATCCGCGGGAACGAGTTTTTGATTGCTGCCGTTTCACCCGGCGCGCGTGTCAGCGACAAGAAACGGCCCGCCGGCCGGGCGGTGGTGGTAGCTGGCGTAAAATAAGAAGTAAAAATTGTGTTACACGGCGCCGTGGCAATGGACCTGCACGCGACCATGCGAATGTTTACGAGCCACCGCGAAACTTCAGCTAATGTCCCTTCCGGTTTTCTGGTCACTAGGCCACGAAAATGAAACTTATTGTTAGATTTATGTGTTTGCGCGGAATTTCTGCGGCGAAGAAACAGGGCGCCTGTTTTCGCCAGAGGAATCGATAAAATCTACCGCACGTCCGAACAATTAACTGCGTCACCGCCGCCTCCCTGCGACACATTTCAATCTTTTCGGGTAAACGAGTCAAACATTTTTTTTTTTGTTTTTTGTTTTGTTTTATTCTTTTCACTTGTACGCGGTTGGAATTTGTCAGCGGTCTTTTATCGTTTAAACATTGAAATGTGCACTTAACTTCTCCGCTAAGCGCAGCATTCATAATCTCTGTACGTTCAATTATTTTTCATAAACGCATTAAATCTCTGTTTCGAACGTAATGCGATGGAAACTGAAATGAACGGTGTTTCTGTTGAACGAAACAAAATGTTGAACACCGTTTAAAAATGAGAATCGAACTGTACGAACCGTGTATCTGTATGTGGTTGAGAATCGGGCAAAGGGAATCTCTGATTGGATCTTCTACGAAGAAATTTCTCTAGCAAAGTTTTGCAGCCATTCGCGGGGCCCCCGCGGGATAATTGGCCACTAATTAATGCCCGCGGGGCAATCGAATTTCCAACAACTTTCTCCGAAACCGGGAAGGGATACCGGGTTTCCATCGAAAAATTAAATTACGCCCCCGCGGAAAATGAACCCCAGCCCGGATAATTCGTTCTACTTATATCCCCTCGTGTTATTCGTAACGTCGCGGTAATATTCGCCAGTGTCGCCTCTAGGATAATAACGAGTCTCGAAATTTGCCCCGTTACCTCATTTAACCTTTAATCCTTCGCACTCCAACAATTTTTATTGCATAATAATTATTATCAATTTTTTTGTTTGACAATTAAATCTACATATGTATGTATATTTTATAGTAATTAAATGTAATGTAGTTTGTCTATTTTATTTTATAAAACAAGTGGAAACTGTCAGTCATCTATCGAGTGCAAAGGGTTAATATTAAAACTATAAAATCGGTAATAATTGTAAATGTCTGGCTCGAGGGTAAATTTTGGAAGCGAGAGCGTGATCTTTCTTCTCGATGGGACGCGATCGAATCTTTAGTGCCGGTGCATCGGTTGGTTGGATCCAGCATTTGTAAGCCAGCTATCGTGCCGGTCGACCGCCTCGTCCTCCAAGGATGCGCGACTCTTTTTCATGCGACTACCTGAAATCTCGCCCAATTCCGCCGCACAATTTTCCGCTTCGACATGTTCCGGTACACGAGACACGTTCGGACGTTTCTTTTCGCATGCGATCCGGTATCCACCCTCGCGCAGCCACGGCTATATACGTATCGACAACCTAGAAAAGATTGTGTACCGATAAGCAACGTGTTATCGCGACGGATACATTGCGCCACGTTCCATTTGGAAAACTGATGAAAAGTGGCGTGTCTCGTCGGATGAAAAATTGTTTTTCACGTCGGGATTTATGTTT
The DNA here is from genome assembly GCA_004307685.1 of Ceratina australensis. Lineage (NCBI taxonomy): Eukaryota > Metazoa > Arthropoda > Insecta > Hymenoptera > Apidae > Ceratina > Ceratina australensis. Next base: position 95,182 of record SHCU01000049.1, on the reverse strand, counting down.
AACAGATTTTCGAATAGATTATTGTTCGTTAATAAAACGAAACAATGATCGGTTTAAGGTTGCATGAGCTGCGAGATATCGAATAAAAATTTATGACATACAAATAAAATGATCGTGTCGATGATTCGAGTTTAAGCTCGTTTTAATACATTCTATTATTTTTACACTAATCAGTGCATCAAAAAATTAAATTCATTCCATGTGTGAAAACTCTGAAAAATAAATTTGCATTAATGGATTAACAATTGTACGAAAATTACGAAATTCTTGCATCGATGCATTTACATATCTCCATAAAATGAATGAAAATTTTGCCATTCAAAATTTCTATTACTTATTACTTATTAATATTTTCCCTGTTAACGATAAGGGCTCACGCAACCTTAGGACGAGGCGCGGAAGAGTAACGGATAAATAATATGGTTATATTTTTTGTGTTGGCTGTTTCAAGTCATGGTACGATTACAAGCTGCGATGGGAGCCGAAGGAGTACGGCGGAGTTCACATGCTACACGTGCCGTCCGACCACATTTGGAGGCCCGACATAGTCCTCTACAACAAGTGAGTCCGTTCTCTGCCTTCTCTGTTCTATATATTCTAATTACATCTTCTATAGTTTCACATTACATACTCTATTACATATGGTAGTGGCACAGCATGCTGCCGAGAGATACGAATCGTCTGGACGTTCATTTCCTAATCCGTTTTAATTGATACAATTTCATTTTAATCCGCGAATGATAATGCACGTGAGAGTAACGAATTCGAGTCGCGTCTGACATTCACCGAAAGTTAAACGACGAAGACGCGCTTAATTTCTGACGGTGTCAAAGGGGATCGAGATCCTCCGTGCCGCGTAAATATCCGCTGCGATATGCGTGCGCGCACGTCAGACCGTAGCAAACAAACGCGAGGAAGAAATGAGTGTCCACTCGACTTAACAAGAGAGGTACCATCGTCGTGCATATTGCATTTCAAAGTAGAACAGTCTATTTGATGTCAGAGTGCATCTCGTATCGCGGACGTTGTTTCGAAAGTTACGGAAAAATGTGAGGTGTCGTCGAACCCCGACGAATTTTTCCAACCCTCTCTCTCTTTCTCTTTTTCTTTCCGTTTGTTCTATTTATTCTCTTCGGAACCCGTGTTCCTGGTAATGTATAAATGCGCTCAGCGAGATCCATCGACCCAACCCGCCTCTCTCGGCTCTCGTTGGTATCATTATTGCGTTGCGTGTGTATACACCCGTCCTCCAATTGCTGCTGTCGCTGGTGTCTGTTTATTTAGAAAAATATTTGCCCGTTTCTACCAACCGTAATTTTTTACGGGAAAGAAAAACGATCAAATCGAAATCTCGATATCCGTATTAGCCGGCGTTTGTTCACAGTTGCTATAATAACTGGATCATGGGATTATCCCGTTTTTATTCCTACTCCGTTTATTTACTCGAAGCACTCCGAGCTGTAATATCAAAACTGAAATTTATTGAAAACCATTTTGTTTCAAAAGGATATAATAAAAAAATAGTAAAATCGTTGTTTCAACGTTACATGAGAAATTCGGTACGGATTAATTAAACCGTATGGACTGTTTGAGCTAGCGCGACGATCTAGTGCCGCTGGAATATTCGTACGGATCATTAGCAGCACCGTAAATATTTAACGTTATCAGTTATCACTGTGTCGACGGCAGTACGGGTATCGCGGAATTCGTTGACGCCTCCGCTGCGAAGTAAATACAGCAAATGAGAAAAGCGATAAAGAGGCAAAACCAAGGAGGAAATTAACGCAGTCATGTATGTATTACCGGAAAAGCTTCGCAGCTATATATTTCTTACCCCTACGAGTCCGCGTCACATATTTGCGTAACTTTTGCTCGTTTCGGTGACAAACGAGCCAGAGCCAGCCGGAGCTTGCGTCTATAGTCTTCCTTTTTCTCGGTTTCTTTTTTTTTGGCTCAACGCTCGCGGCTAGCTCTCTCTACTCTCTCTCTATATATATCTGAAACTCACTCACTCACTCTCTCTCTCTTTCTCGGTGTAGTTATCGGATAGATTACTATTCATATCGCATGAAACATGGGCGCTGCGACGAATGTTCGTGTAAATGGTGAACCGGCAAACGGGCTTAGGTCACGACGAGTTACGTATCCGCTCGTTCCGCTTCCGAATCTTTATACGACGCCATACGCGACGCCGGGGCTCCTCCTCGAACGAGCGCGCGTTTACGACCGGCTTCAATCCGAACCGAACGACAGGATTAATGTACATATGAGCAGTAACCGTAAATATTCGCGTTCACCGCAAAACGTTTACGCGCGCGCTATCGTAAAACCGACGGGTCCGTGTTTGTTCTCCTCGCCGGGACTTACACGGTGATCGAAGTTAAAATAAGATATTTCGAGCGGAAGCACTTGCTCTACGTCGTCAAGTGCTAACATGGGCCCTTATTTCGATCTGACAACAAATTTATTTCTCAATATATATTATCTCATTTTATTTGATTTTCTATAGGAGTGTGCGATTACGCGCAAGCTATATATGTATGCGTCTGAAAGTTTCCTCGACCCTTGAAATCGCGTACGTCGTTCTCTTCCGTGATCCCGGCTTAAACCCCTCTGGCAACAGATTCCCGTCTCCGCTAACTTGATTTCTCGCGGTTCCATTAGTCTCCTACTTTCGCCCCGGACATTTTCGTTCCTTATTTCTAACCCGCTCGGTCGAGGGTTTCGAGACGCGTTCGTTTTACGCGTTCTTCTCTTTTCATTTTCTCCACAGCCGTCGATGACGTTCGCTGCCAACAATGCCGCAGATTTATCGCGTCCCCCCTAAACGTGACTCCGTCGATCGTTAGATCAAAATTTATTTCGCGAAGCACTGATCCCCCTCGTCTGCTGTTTACTCGATAAATTTGTACAACGCTTAAAAAGCATTTTGTTCTAATTGGAGCCAGGTCGGGCGCGCGGAAACTGTTGCAAGTATTCATCAAGCTCTCGGGGCGGGTAAAAGTAAAGCGGCCGCGTAATTGCCGGCGCAATTATGCAAAACGTAAGTTTCTCATTACCGAAATTCCTTGCTGGCCCCGCTGTACAAAGACGGCGGCGTGACTTCACCCTAATTAAAACGCGTAGGAAGATCGCGTTTTGTTTACGATCGTAAAAGTTACGGTCCGGTCGGGTTCGCCGCGGTAACGGGACGCGCCGATCTCGAAATTGATGTTCCGTTAAATGGAACCAGGCGGCTTGAAAACCGTTCGTACTCGAGAGACGCACACGGTATATCCTGTGACTGTGTTCCGAGACCGAGCGCCGCTCGTATCAGGACTCCGCCAAACGCCTTCCCCGAAACCAGTTGCCAGTGTATCAGCGTAATTTAATGCCCCGGCATAATGCAAATTATGCACGCCGCCGAGTACTATTTTCGAAACGTGTCTCAGCTACAAACGCGACGGCTTTGAATTTCCATAATCTGGGATCGATCGGGAGACGCGCAGCAGCCCTCGATTATGCGAATCAACTCGCACGAGCGAGCGCGACCGTTAACTACGATTGAAGTAGCGTGAACTCGTGACGGAAAGTCGACGGACATTGGGTCACTCCTTTGGGACCTCCTCCTCATCCTCCTCATCCTCGTTTCTGTATAGCCCTGCTAATTAGTACGGTGGACTGCGGTAGCGCTTTGCCACATAGTTTACGAGGATTCCCTAAATACGGGAGTGTCTATTAGTTTCTCAACTATATGATACCTCATGCCAGCGAGTTTCACGTAGGAATTATTAACAGAAGCACCGGGAATTTAATGTATATTAATTGCGGATTAAAGGGGAACGATTTCGTAGAATACGATGATTAGTTGGATGGATGAAAACGGGGACGAAGCGAGGTCGAAACGATCTTTTTACATTTTTAGTTCGTTCGTTTTAACGAGGAATAGTGGGTAGTAGCCAGTAGTAAAGGTCGACGTAGCGCGCGGCCGTACGGCAAGTAGAATATTGCCTCTTTGGTCGGACACGCCGCGAAGCAATTACGCGTCTATATTAAAAACGCGACATCCATTTTCATGCGCTCGGGAGACAAACAAACCGTGGGCACGCCGCGTTCTTTCGCGTTCAAAGTATTTCATTTGTTCGCGTGAGCAACTTCTTTGTTTTTTAATTGAACGGAAGATACGCAACGGCGCGGTTTATTATCGGCGATGGGAAAAATTGGTGAGTCCACGGGCACTAGATCAATCACTATCCGCTGCTGCTGCTGCTGCTGGTGGGTAGCTCGGCTGCGGTATAGCGTGGACGCGATAGGACAGCGTTATTACGGCGGAGAGAGATGAACGGGGGGTCGGAAAGAGCACTCTCCCTCGCGACTATCCCGAGAATCCCGTTGCCTCGGATTGACGGTACGTGCCGGTGCCAGGCGCACGTATGAAATGCGAGATAACACGCCCACGCATCCCCGGCTGCATACGGAAATGCACACACGTTCACTTGACCGCTCAAAGGTCATTCTCGAGCGCTTATATATCGATTAAGGGCCAACTGACCTGAATATTCGTCTGCATGCCCGCCCACCGAACCCTGCATTCAGACGAATAATATGCTAGACTGCCGTCTATCGACGTCCTAGAGGTCTTCGAGAAAACGGAAAAATCAGTTCGTTTTAGTCAGCTTCGCAGATGGAAAAATTGACGTAGAATTAATTTTTCAGATATTTTATTAACCCTTTGCGTTCTCGAGGGCTTTTGGAACCAGTCACTTGACACGATTTTCTTTATTTCTCATTTTTATTTCTCACAGCCACTCGAATTTAAAATTTTTATATTTTCATACTTCACGTATTTTCGTATCTCACGGAAAACTTAACTCAAATAGTACGCGTTGTATTTTTTTGTTACGATAAATTTTTAACTAAATTCTTATAAATTTTATTGTAATTAATAAAACAGTAATTATTTTCTGCTATGTAAAGCAAATACTGACAGCTACTCGCTTCTCGAGCAAAGGGTTAAATCTTGTCATAGTATTTATAACTAGCCATTAAAATTGCTTGTTGCTCTAAAAGTTGCCGAATTCGCAGTCAGGAGGTTTACCTCTGTCCGCGTTTATTAAACTCTGGACTGTCGATTGCTGGATGAAAATGGAAGTGAGAGAAAGCTCGGTCTATATCGTTTAATTAAGGTTTCCCTTTATTGTTCTTTCTCCATCTCCGCTCCGCGAGCGACTCTGCCGTTGACTCGGAAATGGGAGTCGCTCGCAACGAGAGATCGCCAACACCGAGGCTCGCTATAAGGATTTGCTTTTTTTCCTCCCTGAAGTGCTTCCTGAATCCCGAAGAAGCCAACCGAGTTTCCAAGGGAACTCTCTCTTACTTAAACGCTTAACTTTAACTTAATCTCCCACGGTTAATTCGAATCCCACGGAGATCTTCTTACCTTCGGATAATCAGATCCCTATCGATAAAGATATTTTGTTCGATGGAAACGTAAATCACAGACGCGACGGTATCGTCTCGTGTCCCCCCGCTCGGACGCCGTACACATTCGACGCGAAAAATCAGTGCCCATACCACTCACGAATAGTGGTTGATTAAATTTAAACTTCACCGAAGTAATATCGGGGAACAAGAGGGATGCGCGTTCCAACTTTCATTCGACTTTCACCCCAACCAAATCGAGTCCCCTGTTTCCCGATTCGCAGCGATGTAAGGATTCGAAATTGTCGTAATTGCGGATACTAATAACGGTTCGTTAACGTCGACTACGGCAGAGATTGAAGGTATCACTTAACGAAGTAGCAATTTGTCGCGAGAATAATGGTGCGTTGCCAATACAAGGTGATGCCGTCTAGCTCAAACGGCTTACGTAGTCACCCTAAATAACCAACCGTAATTACTGGCTGTAGATTAATGGCAGTAGCGTTCGCCCCGTGAAACGTCAAGCCTTAGGACTCAGCTTCTGACGCAGCGCGTCGATGCCGGCTAATTCACATCGCGCGGGATTACATTTACAAATCAATTTCCACCTCTCGATCATCAGTCGTATAAAGCTACGAAACTTTTTTTCAAGGAATGATTCGAAAGCATGATGTCTCGATAAAGACGACGGGTTCTCGCCCGCTTCCCTTTTGTCTTCCTGCGGAAGACGAGGAACCACTTCGCGTAATAGCGTTCGTTACACCTCCGGAAGATGCGCGCATTAGCGAGATGAAAACTCACTAGGCCTCCGTTCCACTTTCGATGTCCTTTTCACATCTCGTTCGATGCCTCCTCTCAGTCGGTTAAGCTCTGTGCCAAGAAAAATGAACACCGCCGCGTCTCTGACAATCGCTAACAAACCTCTCGTCAAACGAGTTTCGCCGCGCTCGCACAATAACCATCGACCGGCTGGGTTTCGATTCGATTACGTTCGAATAAAAACGCCCCCCACCTGTTAACTGGAGAAGTTCGAACGCCGCCGGAATATTCGATGTCGTAATTAGCGGCCGATCGGAACTTCCTTGTCGTCGGTGTTCGCGAAAAGTTCGCATGAAAATTTAGCAGCGTGACCGAATTGGAAACGAGTCCAACGAGGAATTTTACTCGCTGATAATTCGTCCCCCCGGGGTAGCTAGATCATTATGAATCCGGTCTTTGCTTTGCTTACTACAACTTTTTCAACTTCCTCTCTTCGGTGACCAATTAAATATAATTAGCTGTAAGCACCATCGAGACCTGGCCGCATTATCATGAAAATTAATGCGGCTTAAAATAATATTATTCGTGTCGTAATGTGCGTCCCTGATGTAATTCCTATCGACATCTTCGAATCATTGATACGAAACCTCGAAAGATAAATGATATCTCGTACGTCCTAGTCCAGAAAATCCTATCTGTGGGATTTAAGATTGTATGAGCCGTAGGATCTCTTACAGAAGTTTAAGACACGATAGAATGATTGCGTCCAATATTTGAAGCGAAAATACTTTATACAGGAAAGTTTATAAAAT
>SHCU01000049.1:67904-80321 GCA_004307685.1 Ceratina australensis | reverse complement strand
TATACACGTGCATACGAAATGCCCCGGCACACGTAGCGTGCACACGATGTGCCGCCCCCCCGCCTGTGTGTAGACATATCGTAGGTATGTGCGCGATGCCCGATATACTCCGCGAGTATACGACGCGGGTTACACGTGTTCGTGGACGTATAGATATGTGAAAATACGACGGGCACACCTGCGAAAAAGGGACTGGAATACCGCATGGCACTGTGTAGCATCGACCCATTGTACCCAGCCGGAGTGCACTCTCTGCTAAATCAGCCGCTCTTTTCTTCACTTTTTGCTTCTCTCGACCTCACCTTCGCTCGGTGTGTCGTCCCCCCTTATTCTCCGCTCTTCCATGCAGGCGCCTCTTCAATCCATCCTTTTGGCACGTAACCTTGGCTAAGATGAAACGTCGAAGCGAAACCGAGGTAACGAGATACCCAAAGGAAGACCGGTCTCTCTCCCCTTTTTTTTTCCTCTCTCTCCCGGTTCCTCTTTTCCCGGCCTCGCGGCTGCCGCTACCCTGCCCCCCTCCCCCGATTGCTCTCGTTTTAAGGGTAAGAGCCGGTTTTCGCATGCCTCAGCAAACTCCTTTCGAAGTTTTCGTTGGCGAATGCTCGTGGAAAAGTTTCACGTCGCGGGGTTTCGCGGCTAGCCCCGCGCCGTGTCGCCCTTTTCAACCCTCCTATCGAAAACGGAATTAAATCTGCTGCTCGCAGCATGGAAATCGGATTTGCCGGCGTCGTTATCGGCCCGGGTGATTAATTACATCGATGTTGTTTAGCAGCGAAGAACGCGGCCGGGGAGTCATTTTGCCTAGGAACGTCGGGCAGAGAGGAACGACGACGACGACGACGGCCCGGTAGGGTGGAAAAGACGAGGCAACGCGACGCGACGCGTTCCTCGCTTGGTCGTTTAATTACTGTCAGGAACGCGATTCCATCTTGTCTTGTATTGTCACGCGACGAACGAGACGAGACCCGGGGTAAAATTAACTCGCGTAATTCACGGGAATTAATTTAGCGTCGTGGAAATTTATTAACCCTCGAGGCATGGCTCTTACTTTCAACGGTTGATCGATGCGAATTTGAAAAATACCGTTCGCTTATTTTCGTCCCGGCGACACGACGAAAAGAAACGTTCGAGATGGGACGGAGGCTGTGAAAGAGGATTTCGTAAATAGGAGAGGTGTCCGCCGCGCGAATGGAACGGCGGTCCACAGATCACAGGAAATAAATCGCTAACTGGAATCGGGACGGTGCGAAAAATTTGTAGCCTCGGGGCGGGACAGTTAACGGTTCTACCATCGATGAGGAGGTAGAAGTCTGTTAGTCGTCGGACCAAATGGACAGATATAACCTGTAACCCGCAGTTTTCCGATACACTTAACATTTAGCCTCGCTTATCTCGAAGGAAGTGCGCCTGCACGTTCGTGCACCTACAAAGGAAATTGTCCGTATTGATCCCTGATGTATCAGCGGACCGTTACCGGCTCGCCGAAAGTGCTTCCCGATTTCTTTTTACGGCCGGCTCGCATTTATTTCGCGCGCCGGCCCATTATCAGCGAGGTTACTGCAGCGTCAATTGGACGGGCACCTCCTCCAAGGGATTGAATTGAAATCGACCCTTTTTCGCCCCACCTTTTTTAATTGATCAACGAGCGAGTTTAATCCGATTAATTCTAATCATTCTTAAACTAAATCCAAGTAGTTCCGACGTGTTCTGTCGGCTGTCACGGATGATTAAGACGTTCGTCTGTTCTCTCGTCTCCATGGATTTTTGCGACGGGAGAAAAATGTAATTCCCAAGTCTGGGGCACGATATCGTCCTGGAATGTCATAGAATTTGCCTCCTCGCCCTACCGTCGGACTCGGTCTCTCTCTCCCGGTTCAATTATCTCCGAGCCCCGCTGGTCATTAGTATAAGCAGTGATGTCGATTACAAGAGTTCTTAATTACGACGTAACTCGGCGAACTTTTTTAATCGCCTTTTTTGGCCTAGCATCTCAATTTGTTCTCAATCTCGCTTTCCTACTTTTAAAACTTAACTTCTTGAAACTACCCTCCCGGCTCCTTCTTCGGTAATCGATCAACGTTCTGAATTTTAGTTCGACCCCTTTCTTTACCCTCGGACACGGGCACGAATTTTCTGAAATTACTTCTCGAATAAGAAGTTGCCGATTTCATTATCTACCCCGCGAGGTCTCGTACACGATCTACTCGAAGCAACAATCGAACTGTTAAAATATCCTCGATCCTGGGTTAACCCTTGACGCTCGAAGAATTTTTCCACAAATATTTGGAGAATCCTTACATACAAATTAATACATACATATATAATTTCTATAATAAGTAAATTAAATTTAATACTTATATTAACAAACAAATGATGACCATGAGTCAGTCCAAGCACAAAGGGTTAAAAAGTGAAATATCATATCAATTTTAAAGTCTGATAGACTTTTTCGAATCGGGTATTTATTCGAATGAAATATCGTACGCATATTCTGATTTTTTTCATTGTTTTTCGATGCATTCCATATGCACCGAGGTAATAAAACAGACGTTCTTTTATTTTGTGCATATGCAAATAAATTTGCGGGAAGTGAAAAATACCGGTAGGGGTGGTTAGTTCACGCGTCGATGCTGGAGGGGTTTCGCTCTGCGATTAATACTCTTGATTATATATCGATTCACATCGGGGTTTTTTTTTCTTTTTTCTATCCCGAGACGAGGCGGCGGCAGCTGCTATTTGCATGCGAGATTAACGAGAGGAATTTCAACGGAACACGAGTCCCATGTCACGTAAAAAATAGTACGTACGTTCGGGAATCCGCGAACAACGTCTGCGAACCGAATACCCACGGTAACGACGCGACCATTTCTCCGGGGAACGTATTACAGCCGCGCTGCAATCTCTTTGATTAGAACAGGTAGATCCCCACGCGTTACGATACATTTCGTTAAAGTAGAATTATTTTGCGTTCGAACAATCGCAAAGGCAAGCTTTGTTCCCCGACGTTTTTATCGAAGATATCGTATGATCACGAGCGTAGATAATTTTCTCTTTCGACATCTGTTAGTTGACGCTCGTAGATCGTCTCGTTACGAAACGAAGAGTAATAATGATAATACTGCGCGATGCAAGTGGATTGTAATTATTATTATCGCGTAGGAAGAGAGGTTCTTATTAAATTACAATATATTTACGAGAAGGTGTACACGTAGATTTTCACGGACGCGTGCTTCCACGACGTGGAGTGTAACGCCCCTCGGATTCCTCGCGAAATCCCCGGCTGAAAGCTCTCGACGCTCACCACAGACACGTTCATATCGTTCGTCCATCAAAGCGAACGGGGAGAAAATAAACCGGGCGAAAACGACCGAAATTTCTCGAGACCTCTTTCCTCTTCTCTCCGTTCCCGGTAAGAGTAAGGAAGCCGTAGAAATAATACCGCGAGCCGTGGAAACAACGGGGGAGCTTTAAACGGCGTAGATACAAAGCGCTGTATATAGCAGATACGTAAGGAGAAAAGCGTTGAGGAATCGTCGTCGCTGCCCGATGGCCGGGCGGGGGGAAGATCGGAGGTTAAGTGAAATTGAAGTTCCAGCGATGAAAACTGCTCGCGGGGTCTTAAGGTGACCGGGGACTCCCTCGCAATAGTTTCGTTTTCTTTTAATCTCGGTAGGGGTTTTCGCGTGCCGTCGTCTCATCATCGGGAGGACTGTCAATTCCGTTTCCATTTCCACCCGTCGCGAGATGGAAGTAACTTTTGCTGTTGATCTTGCAGCTAAGCCGGGTAAACGCAAATATCTCTTAATCAGCCCAAACATTTTCACGAGATTCAAAATTTCCCGTCATAATTTAGTGGTTTCACGATCTTGAAATAGACAATGGAAAACGAGGCTACGTTTTTTTTATTTATTCATCTGAAAATAATTCCGTTACGTCAAATATGCAATACTCGATTCTCCAGAGATGCATGCATCTGTTCGTAGATTTGATTTCATGAACTAACATGATTCCTATCCTATATTATAGTCAAACTGAATCCCCGAGTATCTAGCGTGTCGTCAAACTTTTTAACCCTGATAAACTTAAAATTTTTTATCGCAACCGTACATAAATTTTTATTTAAAATCAGTCAATTTTATTCTTGATGCGCCCATAAAATTGTAACTCCTCCGGCGTATGATACGGTCCATAAATCTAGCATGATCGAACAGCATCGTGATCGTAAGCCTTCTGCTATCGATCACGGAATTGAACGATCGCCGGGTAAAAGGGGTTTGCGTATCGCGGGGAAAGATCTCGCAGGTACGTTTGATCGATGACCGTTCATTAGGTACCGAGGCGTGCGAAGGTATCGACGTCGGTTCATCTCGATGATGTAACGCCCGCGCCCGAAGATGGTTGAACGCGATTAAGACCTCTTCTCGCGATCCCTTCTACTACCGGTCTAGACCGTTATCGGTCACTGTTATCTTTCGCTCTTGCCACCGCGCGTTGCTGCCCGTTAACTTTACAACGGGACGTGCGCGGGACAAGCATCTGGGTTAATGAATTGCCAGAACCGAGCGAAACGAGTCACGTGTACGGCTCTCATAGAGGGACAATGGCCCGTGGAAAAAGTACGACCGCGCACGAAGTTTTATTATGCTCTCGTAATTTGTTACCCTTTGACTCGGAGCGAATACGTGATTAAATGTAGTATTCAGTGTCCAATTTCTTATTCCTCGCGTACAAATTGTACGTTTTCATGTCCACCGTCTATGCGCCATTTATGCACCTCTTTTTCCATTTATAAATATCTTACATCTCTTTAAACATTTTCCATTCAGGCTACCGCTGTTTGTATATGCATCTGTTGTGTGTACTCCCGCCTTCCGGTCCCTGTAAACCTCTCTCCCATTCGCTTTTATCACATAATAACTGACTCCCGTAAACATCGCTGCTCTCCGCTACATATTATATTTCAATGTTCACTTTTATTGTTTTAAAACCAACAGAATCGGTATAAATTCCGCGTGCCGCCGGATCGATAATGCGTCCCGTTCCGTCTGCCCTCCCCCCGTATGCACATATGCATCGATGTTTGTTTGCGCGCTGAAATATTCAATGAAACGGAGTGTACGCTACAGCCGGGGTACGTAAACCGAGCCACTTCAGGGTACATTGTTAATAGGCATTCGTGCCCCGAAGGACTCCGTTACAACCGCGACGAACCAACCCGAATTATTGTCAGAATTATTCTCAAAGAAACAAGGTATGAATCTCTGAACAGGGAAATTATTATTAGGGATGGTCGAAATAAGAGCCCTTCGATTATCTTTGCGTAATAGATGTCGAAATACGTTTCGAGCACAATCGACGGGCACTCCCGCGTGAAACGCGTATTAATCGGTCGCGGTACACGCAACAACGGTGAATCGTAGGGGGCGAGTGACGCGCGCGTCCGGGCGATACAGAAATAAAAAAAAAAACGGTAAACACAACCGAGGAGTATTTGGGACAGATAGCCGTGGTTCGTAGTTCGCTCTCGGCGATCGTTCTGCACGGTGCTCAAAGCAACCGTCGGTCGTTGTTTGTTCGCGCGGAATCGGTTCCCCGGGTTCTAAATTCTCGTCGACGATTACCGCGTCCCGTTGCGAGATTGAACTGTGCCTGACTCGTCTAACGGCGTGAGGGGATGAACACATGCAAGAGAGATGATTGAAACTAAGAAATATAAGAAAAAAAAAAAATAAAGACGGCTTGGTATCGAATCGGAAGTACAAAGTAAGCTCGACCGCCGCAGCGCCCAGAACCACTAATGTGCTCGCTCGCAGCGCGGACGGCAACTTCGAGGTGACCTTGGCCACGAAGGCCACCATCTACCATCAAGGATTGGTCGAGTGGAAGCCCCCGGCCATTTATAAGTCATCCTGCGAGATCGACGTGGAGTACTTCCCATTCGACGAGCAGACCTGCGTCCTCAAGTTCGGTTCGTGGACCTATGACGGCTTCAAGGTAAACTTGCATGGTAGCCGCTAAGTACCGACGCCGAATTAGAATCGGCGCGCGGTGGCTCCGTCCGCGACGCGGATCGAATCGGTCATCGCGATGCGTCGCGCGACGCGACCACCCGTGATCCTCCCCGTAGCCCTTAAGATCACACTTAGATTAGTCCCGAACGATCGGCTCCGCGAGATCCGCGTGGATTTCCAAACTCCCCGCTCGCGGTTCCAGTCTCTCTCTCTCTCTCTCTCTCTCTTTTTTTTGAAACACGAGTCGAAACCCACGCTAGGAGACGGATGCTGCCTGCTGCTGTTTTTTTCGTACGTAACGAGATAGCGGATAGACGAACGGTAAAACGAGGCAGGGTGTATATGATCGATACCGTTGAAGGGAGATGATTAAGGAATGCTTTTCGTTGGTCGGGACGGCACTTCGTAGCGACCAGAGATAAACGAGAAATGGTGCAGGAGCAGTAGCAGAAGTAAGGCGCAGGGTTGCGGGTTCGCGTTTAGCGGCAGCATCCGGCGATCTTCGGAGAGGAGCCAATCGTGATCACGCTCGGCTCGTTTCTTCGGTGATTCTAGCGCTGACGGGAACTACGAGGTGACGCTGATGACCAAGGCCACGGTCTACTATTCGGGATTGGTCGTCTGGCAACCGCCGGCCGTATATAAATCCTCCTGCTCCATCGACGTTGAGTTCTTTCCGTACGACGTACAGACCTGTGTTTTGAAGTTAGGCTCCTGGACCTATGACGGTTTTAAGGTGCCACGAAAAGCAACGAGAGCACGAAATCGCCAGAATTATATATATATATTGAGAAACCTATTTTTTGCTCGTCCATATATATGATTCGGTCTACCCAGTTTAATTCTCCTTGGTTTCAACCACTTACGTTTCGTTGATTATATTTGTGTTCGATCAGAGAATGCCACCTTATGATCATATATATTACATATATATATATATATACCCGTAAACGTTTTTCTGCGATGCGCTGGTCTTGGACGTCATACGTCTTATATATTATCTATATATATTACATATATATATATTTGAATATTGTTACTTGATGTGGACTGCAGTGTTATTTGATTGACATTCGTCGTGATGTCGTACGATCAGCTCGTTTTTATATTATATATTATTCTGCAGTGTGCTCGAACGATCCTTCAGGCTCGCATATTTGAACGCGCGTTTCTTTGATAATGGCTCGGCGTCGTCGCGTTCTCGCGAGGATCCGACGGGTAAACTCGTAACTTAATTGCATCATCGTTTGATCAATGTACGGATCAGATCCTCGCCTCGACGTACGACAGAATAGAGCGATACGTCGAAGGTTTCAAAGGATGCCTCGATCACGAATATAATATCGTATACTCTGTATCGAGGTGAAAAGAATCTGCTTCGAAGCGTATCCAAGCTGGTCGGTTCGCCTCGCGGCTCGACGATTAAAACGTCGTGGGGTTCGATCGTTTCGAGCCGATCACGGTACTCATTTTAGGCTCCCGTTGTTTTATACACGCGAGAGAGATTTTTATCACGCTCGTCACGACTTATCGAATCTCTACTTGAACATCGATCGTCCAGGTGTATCGATTAGACAGATGACCAGTCTCTCGTAGACCATAAAATTGCACACGATTCCTGACGTTACCAGACCAGCGGAGAATCTCGTGAGGTTCGATCGGCGATATCACGGTATTGAAATTTTGCATAACGAAACCCAGGCGCTCTCCGCGCTGCGGAATCGTGATAAGGAACGCTACGAAGTTCGATGTTCTTTTCATTCGCCGACACACCCACTCACATATTACCTCCCCGCGTACAAACACACACACACGCGCGCGCACACACATATACATTTATACGTACACACCCAGACACGTACACCTGTGCATACATCGCATGAAAGTGATCGAGCATGTTTCATGGAAGCATCGCTTATAAGCTAACTGTGTAGCGAAACGAAGAATTGAATGTGAAGAAACAACGAACTAAAATAAGCGTAGCCGGAATCGAATTCAGCTGGTGATATTATCTGTTCGATAGCATTTTTGAAGAGAATTTTTTTTTTACGATATCAATCCGATATCCTTGCCGTCCAGATGGAAATGATATTCCGGTATTCAAATAATCTTCAAGTTGAAACCCATCGGACTTTGAAAGATCAGTGTTTGATCTGTAATTATTGGACAACGGTGAGGGTAGGTCGTTGAAATTTGGTGAAGGAGGAGGGGAGTATCCTTTGACAATGTCATCGATAGATATATCACGAGTTCAATTCTATTCAGGGTGCGGCTTTACCCTCTCGAGCAAACAAACGTTTGTCGGCTTCCCTTCCCGTTCGACGGTTTATACTCAGAAATTTTCTATCACGCGTCCGTCACGCGGAATTTCAAGCCCGCGGAAAAAAACAAATTTAAATCGACCCGGATAAAATAACTCGCGACGGTTAATTATCCCGATGCCGCAATCTCAGATCGAATCGGCAGGGTTTTTAAAGATTGCGTAACCATAATTAGACCGCAATTACGCGACGCTTTAACACGGCGGCGGTGCACGCGCGAGCTTGTAAAAGCGGCGAGTAAATTTGCATTTCACCGACTTTGAGCCCCGTGAAAAATCTTCCACCCCCGCGCCTCTCTGTCTCCTCACCGGCTCGGCTCTCAAATTAAGGGTTCGGGCAAAGGGGCGATCTCCATGACAAAGCCATAAGGCGAGAGCCGGTTCGCCGGATCCATTTATCAAGTAGGAAATGTAACCTCTTTTGAAAATTTATCGAGCCCGAGTGCTCGTTGGAATTCCGTATTCGATTATAAAACGATATTAAACGCGTGACGCGGTTGAATAAATTATATCAGGTTCGTTGCTATCGGGAAGTTCAGTTGAAAAAAGAAGAAAAAAAAATGCGTAATGCACGGGTGACAGGGGTAATAAAAAAAATTCCGGTGAATGGAGCATGAAAATAGTACTTGCATACCTACCGGTGAACGATTGTGACGAATGAAATTACGGAAAGTTTTCCCCGACGGGATTGTTACAGTTCTGCTCTTTCCTGTGTAACACTGTGGTAGCATAGAGGTTCGTGTGTGTAACTTTTTAATTGTTAGATCTCGGTGTTGTTCGATGAGAAGCTGCTATAGCGAAGGAGGGCATCAGAGATATATTTCGAAGTTAGAATTTTACGAGTGTTAGCGCATTACACTTGTGTTTAGAAATTAGCTCCAATAGACTTTCGGTATTTAGATCACTGTTTGTGTGTTTCAACCCGTGGAACAGCGGTTAGCGATCGGTCATCGTCTTTTCATCGTGGGAATTCATTTTGACTCGACAATTTAATTCGATTTCTTTTTGTACAAACTAACGCTATTATTGGAATCTGATATTTTTCGCTCGCTCGGGTTTCGGCGAGGGTCATCGGTCACACGATTCCGGGTTAACGACATACAAGGATGGGAATTAAAATACGAATACGTAATGAAGTGGCCGGAATTAAATTAGACAGATTTCCTCGTATCAAGAGGTTCTACAGCGCCACTTGAACGTGGAATGCTACGGTAAAAGTTCTTTTCATGATTAATTCATTACAGAATTTCGACCTGGTTTCGATGTATGTAGATCGCTGGGTGACACGCGTACATCGTTATCGTCGTTAGGAAATCGCGGAAGAACGCGTTCAACGGATCGCGACAACGTTAATATTAGGCGAATGCAACCCGACGTAATTGCGGGGTAGTTTAATTAGATTTGATTACGAAGTTAACGGAACAACGTCAAGAGCGTGGAAAATATTGGCACGATACGTATTTCCTGTAACTATGCAACGCGTTTAAGCCGGAATTCCTGTTCTAATGAGTTTTGCCACCGTAACAATGACGTGCGCGTAATTTCCACATATTCCCTCGTTACGCGCGGAATCGTCGCCGCAAATTTTCTTTACCCAACACTTCTTGCTGCCGAACGCAAAACTTAACCAACGAATTTTACTTTTCATTTCACGCTTGATTAAACCTTTGCACTCGAGTGTTGGCTGTTTCATAAAATAAAATATATATAATTCATTTAATTCAAGTTGATTACTATAAAATTCATGTGCACGAATTAAAAGATTGTCAAACATGAAAATTAACAATAATTCCATATAATATATAATAATTATAACGATTGCCATACATATAAGGAAATTCAATAGATACTTGAAGAACACTTCCTCGAGTGCACAGGGTTAGAATTAATCTGAAAATTTTAAATACGTTCTACATATGATAACGTAACGGTAATTAAAGTCGGGTACGTATCAACGAGGCCGAGGGTAAACGCGGTAGGAGCGTAGAATCGTCGTGCGCATTCGGAATAAACTGCGTGGGCAGGCGACGAAATTATTCGTCGGTAATCCATGGGGGCTTTTGTCAGGGGATTACGCTGTTCCGGGAAATTTAATAGAAAACTCTCGATGCGAGAGCGTCGAATTCGAGCGTTCTCGCCCACGCGTGGCCGAAACTTTCAAGCCCCGACGACTGGCTGCCTGGTCGGAAGAGATACGCTCCCTTGTACAAGTGTTAGGGGGTGGAGGAGGAGTAGCAGGGCGGCGATTCCTCCCCCGTGTGTACGCGCGGCCCCGGAATATCGATCTCCTCTTTATTGCACCGGCAAAGAGGTGGGCTCGAGGAATCACACCTAACCGTGTGCTATCCTCGATTTAAACGTAATTTTATTCCAGTCGGGAATAGTTATCACGCGATTCGAAATTCATTTGCCGAGACCGGGATACCGCGTTCAAAACTTTCGCCCGGTGTCACCGGAGTTATAATAAAATGATTCACCGTCCGATTATATCCTGTAAATACGCGATAAAAAATAATATTGGCAATTACGATGGTTGTACGCGTCGCACTTGTAAATTCTAATTAGACGAAACGTTACGACCGTGCATTAACGTCGAGTCAGATAATTATTGAGCCTCCGCAATGATACCATATCGGCAGTTAACACCGGACAATAATTATACCAGTTATCCTAGCTCTTAAATTCCGTTGCATAAATAGGTTGAAAGAGAACCGCGAATGGCGGGTGCGTTTGTTCGGTATCATAAACCCCGGGAAATTATGCGCGCTTCGGGAATAAAAGTTTATGAACGGGCGTCGATGGACACCGTAAAGAGCAGCTGTCGCCTTTAAATTATTCCGGGGGTTAAATTAACGTGTATCACTATAACGACGTGTTACCCCGGTGTTTTATGCGTTCGTTTTAAAAACCTAACGGAGATCTAATACCCGTTTTTCGCTCGTTCGCGAAAACGAGGATCGCTCGAAGAAGATTCGCGGCTGGTTGACGTAACGTGCACGCGATCGGCACGACCTGTCGGCCGTGTCATCACCGGTGACACGTGCGATCGGTCGTAGTCGAGTGCAGAGGGAACAGGGAAACTTGGAGGCAAAGCGGACAAGCAAAGACCGCTTGCTGCAGCAACATTTGCTTTACCCTCTAAACAGTGTAACGCGCTTATCGGATTTAACGCAAAGTGCATGACCGACGACGCGCCGTGCCGATCCTATTAACGTAAGATTAGTACCAGTCGAAGACACATACCGTCATTTCCCGTAACGTGAAAAATATTCATCGGAATTTCCATGGGGATTTCAGTCCGTCAAACCTCCACCGTTACAGGCAATAAACGTTATCGATAGACCTCGGAGTTCATGGGTTTATCGAAATATGGCACGTACAGATATTACAAAGTTGATTTAAGGTTTCAAGGAATATTAAGAGTGGAGTAAGAATTATGATTTCTGAAATATAAGAGAAATTCGTATTTAAATGTAATTTCCTACGTTTGAATACTAAGCAGTTTATTTTGCATAAATATCTAGAATTTCGTTATCGATGTAACGAGAAGTTTAATCATCAGTATAATGTTCCGTGTGATGAACGATGCGGTAATTCAGGTATTAATTGTTATGAACTCCGGGCATAGAGGGTAATGACGTAAACGGGTTAACAGCGAAAGAACGCGGAAGCGAAGGGTTTAACGTCGGGCTCGGTATCGTTAATTACCACGTGAGGGTTTATTGCAGCTCGCGTGTTGCAAGTATCGGTCCGTTTTGTGACCCGGTCACGTTGACACAAGCCACTCAACAAGTCAGCGACTTGCCCGTTGCCAAGTTAAAGCCGCGGCCGCGCTGCTATACTTTCCCCTAAGGGCCTCTTAAAGGGGATCTCCGCGTCGTGCGACAGCCAACCTATTCTCTGCGGGACAGGCTTCGAAAACAGTCTCCCATTCGGCCGTGTTCATCGTTTATCGGTTATGGACTTTCCGTATTTCGCCGGAACGGTCGAGTTTAGATCCGGGACGGGATAGCTCCTAAGAGCAGAGGTGATGCACGCTCGTAACTCGCGGCGCAGAGAAAACCGTAGAATTATGTTGCCAGC
>SHCU01000049.1:13442-67889 GCA_004307685.1 Ceratina australensis | reverse complement strand
TCGGCACGACCTGTCGGCCGTGTCATCACCGGTGACACGTGCGATCGGTCGTAGTCGAGTGCAGAGGGAACAGGGAAACTTGGAGGCAAAGCGGACAAGCAAAGACCGCTTGCTGCAGCAACATTTGCTTTACCCTCTAAACAGTGTAACGCGCTTATCGGATTTAACGCAAAGTGCATGACCGACGACGCGCCGTGCCGATCCTATTAACGTAAGATTAGTACCAGTCGAAGACACATACCGTTATTTCCCGTAACGTGAAAAATATTCATCGGAATTTCCATGGGGATTTCAGTCCGTCAAACCTCCACCGTTACAGGCAATAAACGTTATCGATAGACCTCGGAGTTTAGGGGTTTATCGAAATATGGCATGTACAGATATTACAAAGTTGATTTAAGGTTTCAAGGAATATTAAGAGTGGAGTAAGAATTATGATTTCTGAAATATAAGAGAAATTCGTATTTAAATGTAATTTTCTACGTTTGAATACTAAGCAGTTTATTTTGCATAAATATCTAGAACTTCGTTATCGATGTAACGAGAAGTTTAATCATCAGTATAATGTTCCGTGTGATGAACGATGCGGTAATTCAGGTATTAATTGTTATGAACTCCGGGCATAGAGGGTAATGACGTAAACGGGTTAACAGCGAAAGAACGCGGAAGCGAAGGGTTTAACGTCGGGCTCGGTATCGTTAATTACCACGTGAGGGTTTATTGCAGCTCGCGTGTTGCAAGTATCGGTCCGTTTTGTGACCCGGTCACGTTGACACAAGCCACTCAACAAGTCAGCGACTTGCCCGTTGCCAAGTTAAAGCCGCGGCCGCGCTGCTATACTTTCCCCTAAGGGCCTCTTAAAGGGGATCTCCGCGTCGTGCGACAGCCAACCTATTCTCTGCGGGACAGGCTTCGAAAACAGTCTCCCATTCGGCCGTGTTCATCGTTTATCGGTTATGGACTTTCCGTATTTCGCCGGAACGGTCGAGTTTAGATCCGGGACGGGATAGCTCCTAAGAGCAGAGGTGATGCACGCTCGTAACTCGCGGCGCAGAGAAAACCGTAGAATTATGTTGCCAGCGAATGGGAGTTTTAGGTTGTATGAGCCCTCGCGTAAGAACAATGATAAACCGCTGGAATTTTCAGTTATTAAGTATTAAGTTAGTAAGACACTTTGCAAAATTTTAATGATTTTAAAAGAATTATTATATGTCAAATGGTAAAGTTAGAATTTCATTTATAGAGAAATGATAAAACTTTGTAATTTTATAAATATTTCGGGTTCAGTCATCTTATCGTATGTCTTTGACAGATTTTACGACTCGTACAACTTTAATCGAGCGACTAAGATATGATTTATGAGTCAATGACTTCGTTAGAAGGAATCTGCGAAATTCCGGTTGCAGACTTTATCGGACTTACAAGGAGCAGATTTCAATAAAGAAATGTTGGCACGACCGCGGCCAAGTGTCACGGATGATAAATAGGCCCATCTTTTTCTGAAGAAGTTCGCACCTTACTTCCCACCAGCTTCATTATATATAATAGCTGCTATAATTTTTCTTATCTGGTTGAAATCTAGCCAAACACCGAGTCGTTTTCAGCGACGATCCTTCCACAATTTCTTCGAATATTTAATCTCTATATTATTCTAATAAAAATCAAGTGAAATCGATGTAAAGTAGTTTTTTGATTGTATGAAAACAAGAGGATTTTTCATTCGAGTAGGAGGATAGATGCGCGACGCAAATAATTCGGGAAGTCGCAAACTTTTTAGCTTCTCCCTCGAAGTCACCGGGTGGCCCTCTTTATCTCGCGCGATACGCCCCAGCGAACCTCCTCCCTGAGGGTTTTATTGCGACTTCGGCTGTGTTCCCTCTCGAAGCAGGGACTGTCCGTCGTCTGTTCAACATCGACTCCCTTAAGCTATCGACCGTGGCCCGGACATAAAACGTCCCAGGGCGGAGCGTTAAACTCCCCTTTCTGTACGCGAGTCGAACCCGGATAATTCTGAAATAATTTGCTCGATCATCGACCCGGGTCTCGGGTCGAGGAATACCCTCGGTCGGAGTCCATTAATCGGAATCAAAGGTAAACGACACTCGTCCCGTGAAAGAAGCGTTGCAACCGATCCGCGGATTCTATTATGTATACAACGTCGAATGGCAGAGGGGGCCTCGGTTGAAATAATGCGAATTTATTCATTCAGTCGAGAGAAAAATGGCGAGTATCGACCGGACGGATTACCAAGGCAAATGGCGCAACACGGATTATACATACATGCATAAACGAGACTAAGGCTCCCGAAGCTCACGGCTCCCGCGAGTTTCCGCCTTTACCACCTGAAATTCCCCCGCAATCTCGGCCAACCCGGCGGCACCATCCCGCAGCCCAGGTGCTTACGATCTAATCTGATTCGTGCACGCGGACTTGTACGCCGCCGTCGGGTCGCCGACCTACCGGCACAATTAGGGGAACTATAGTAACGCGGAACACCTTGGCAATGTACGTACGCCGCGCCGTGAAATCGTCATACACGGACGTCGGATTATTTTATCACTTATCACCGTAGACTGGCTCGAGGTTGTACGAACCGTTATGATAAAAAGGATGATACCATTGAAATTTTAACTATTCGGTATTACGTGAGGCTATGAAAATAGTTGTTAAACCTTCAGTTTACAAAACTTGTAAGAACATTTCTAGAAAAACTTTTAGAATGGTAAAAAAGGAGGAAAGGAATACCTCGACTTGAATCTTATAGAGAATTTATGGAGTTTACCGAACGCAAAAGTTGCTTTGAATCAGCAGAATAAAAAGGTCGATTCTTTTCACGAAGTTACAGTCTGAGTTTGGATCTGTTAGTAAAAATTGTATTGAAAATTGAATAAAGGATATGTTTTTAGGTATGCTCACCAAAGTTAGTCTGAAATTATTTGAGCTATACGTGTGTATTATAAGTAAAACTGATAAATTTATAATAATTCGATTAAACTTCATCTTCGCCTACTTCCAGTAACTGTCCACTTATTTTTGCTCCAAAATCTAATTGTTAATATATGATTTAAAAATACGTCAGAGTTAAAATTAAAATTCTGGGATCGATAAATTGAGATACTCCTTTGTACGCGTTGGATATCCCTTCAAAGGTTGGATACAACTTTTTATCATATGTCTCGAACTTTGATCAGAGATCTGATGGCTCTTACAACCTTATTAAACTTTCGTATAAATCCTTGAAATTGTTTTCATTTATACCAGATTGTTAAAAGAATAATCGCAAGCTTCGGCCCTTGGGTAAGAAGGAACATCCGCTTAGAATCCGTTTCAGCGAAAACTTCCCGACGAGGGTAAATGAAATTCTTTTGAAGCAATTACCGCGAGGCTATATTGCTTACGGCATCTCGAACCTTATCCACCCGGTATATTTCTCATTAAATATTCTAAAGAATACTTTGAAATTTCACTGTCCGAGACGCGTGTGGGTATAAAACGGTCACGTTCTGTTTCGAGTTAAGCAAGAGTTTTCGAATCGTTTAATAAACCGGCCTCCGTCGTTGACACACATTGTGCCTGTTTCGCGTCCGCGTAAAAACCGAACCATAGACGTGTTCGATGTACGTGAAATCTTCCATAACAAGAGTAAAATGTAGGTCGCTCGATAATTCTGCCTGATCGGACGGAGCTATTTCAATGTGGAATTCATTAGCTCGATTTATCTCGATCTGAAGCTTCTGTCAACCGCTATTTCCGGCGGGTTACTTCCTCTTCGCGCGGCAACGCGCGTCCTGTTCTTCGTACACGCAAATAGAAAGCCGGCCGGGATGAAAATTTATATGCAACTTGCGTTTGTCCCGAGCGCCGAGTATTTTTACGTGACGTCGCATTAACCTGGCGGAGTGTTAAAAAATTTTACGGTGAAAAATTCAACTCGCGGTTTTTAAACCGACGCCGTGACTCGTCTCTCGTACAGAGGTCCGTCGACCAGCACGGCGTTTGTACGGGCGAACTCTTAGGTACGCAAGTGTCCGGATAAACTCGGGTGCAAATCCATCGGTGCCGCGAGTCGCTTATAGCCAGTTTCAGAAAAATAGTAAATCCTCGGGAGTGGCATTCTCAAATTTCCTCGCTGAAAGGATACGTGGAAAGTTTCGCTTCGCAGACATTACTACGGGATTCCCGTTCCGTTCCTTCCGACTTCTCGGTACGCCGCCCCCCCGCCTACGACTTTTCGTACTTCGTTTCGAAACTCTCGTCATCTTACCCGGCGAAAACTTTCCCGCCTGTCGCCCCTTCTTCACGCGTATCCTTTTCACCCGTACTAAACGTGGGCATCGATCACGAGTTCAAACGTAACATCGTCCAAGTATTCGTACGAACCGCTGACCAAACTTAGTTAGTCTCATAATTCGTTGAAATTAATGGTAGGGAAATTAAGTGTGAATTGTAATGTTATCGCTTTTTAAATGAATCGTCCGGTACTTGAGTAGACGACATTCAAGTAGGTGATAGGTAGTAGTACGAACAGCAGACCAAATTTAATCTCATAATTTGTTGAAATTAATGTAGGGGAGATAAAGTGCAAATTCTAATGTTATCATTTTTTAAATGAATCGTCCAGTACTTAGGTAGATGACAATCAGGCATACGACAGTTAGGATGGTGATACGTAGTACAAACTGCTGACCAAACTTAGTCTCATAATTTGTTGAAATTAATGTAGGAAAGATAAAGTATGAATTGTAACGATATCATTTTTTAAATAAATCGTGGAGCAGATAATAGTCAAAGGATTCACGTTGATCTTGATTCGCGTAATCGCGATACGAACAAAGTGGGTGCATTAACAGGGATACGAAAAGGCTCGGCTTATCTGGGCCATATTAAAGCGCGTGCATACGCGTGTTAAAAAGCAGGAGCTTGTAAACGTTCACCGGTGAAGAAGGGTATCGCGAAGCAAGGGATCCCGTTAAGCGTGGAAACGTTTTCCATCGCTCGCCTCGGCTGTACGAGAATCTCCAGATCATGTTCAACGTGTGTATAATTTTATTCGGTTCCAAAAACTTCCCTCGTAATTTCTGTCCCTCGCGGAGCAAAGACAAACGAACGAATAACTGCTAGTCCTCATTTACAATTCTAATAAGTTTTTAAATCTCCTAATTAGATTTAATTGTTTTAACGGAGGAAGCAGTTTTCGCTCCGAGACATTTTGAAAGTTTTCACAGATTATTTTAGAAGTTTTATCGGCGAATGAAAAAAGTTGATATTCATTGGATCAAGGTGGAATCATCATGCCGATCGCGAGAAAGTCAAAACACGCGAGGTTCTAAAAATATTTAATTTCATCGCCTGCCCAGGGGTATTGAATTGTCAATACGTTTTCCAATTTATCGCCGTTTTCCATATTACCCTTCCTTTTGGTTGTATACACAATTTTCGGAACTCGATCGACCCGACCAAATGCAATTTGTCGTCCGACGTTGAAACTAAAAGCAAAACTGATAGGGGATGACTTGGGAGGAAAAACCGATAACGACTTTTTTCACGAATTCTCGACATAAATGGATTCCGCTCTTCTTTTTTTTTATTCGGTTGTCTTACATTCCCCTGTTATTATCGAGAAAAATTTCCTTCAACATTTTAAGATCAGAGGACCGACGTTCGAGTAAATAATTTATTATAAATACCGAAATTGTTTCTTGGGATTCGACGATGTTTCATGCCAAAAGATTACAGTTTGTCGGTGAACGGGAACCTCGACTATTAATTGCTGAGAGATTGAAACTTTCACGCCATTTCGTAGCGCGGTAAACCTCCCGACTTATGCCCGTCGAACACCGGCGAAGTTCATTAAGGCTTTCAACGCGATGAAAATAATATCTCGCGCGCGAGAGCCTTTTTAATTAATTTAATCCGCCCCACTGACTTCTGTTTACCGTAACGCGGCGAACGACAGTAGTAAACTCGCTGCGATCATGCATTCATCATTCGAAATCGCGTTGACAAGTTTACTGCTAACAAAACATACCTCCATCCCGTGTATATTAAATTCTGTTTGACTGCCCGCTAGACCAGCGGTTTTCAACCTCCGCGCTAATACGCCTCTCTAAAAAAAATATTTTTCCGCACCTCCCTAACGTTTAATAATTATAATTCCTTCAATTTTTACCAGGGATCTTACCGCTCACACGCGACAACAACGAAGGATATGTACACGGTGTTTAATCGAACAGATCGATTCTGTTTAACGTAAATTCATGATTCGATTATCCTCGTCGAGCAGCGTCCACAGAATTAACGGCGGCGGTGGGTCGGCTGATATGCAAACGTTTAAATATGAAATGTCGACGCGACGCCGGCGTGTATTTACACGCGCAAGACGTCATTCAGCCGATTTACCAAAAGCCTCTGATGTGGCTCATGAAGCGGCGGCTAGGTTGTATACCTGTTGAGTGGTCTCCGGAGGCTTGTTAGGTACACGTTACCGGGAACGTACGTTCTGCGGTTACGGCCAGAAAGGAACGCGATTAATTTCGGTTTAACCCGCTAGGCGAAATTCACCGGCCGATGAATCTTGCATCGTTCGCGAAAAGTCTGCCAACTTGTGTGGTTTCCGATATAGGGCTCCTCCTGGCACAGGGATAACCGCCCCCTGCCGCCGCCCACGGCACCGGAAGATCGTTCGCGTTCCACGGTTCGATCGCTTTACGATAATATCCACGAAACTCGCGAGGCAGGAAACGATGATGCTCTGCCAGGAAATTATTACCAATGACAATACAATTTTTACGATGTCGCTAGATTTATCCGGCCTCGTCGACTGTTATCGTTTCGAGTATCATCAGGTAAAATCGTATTCGGGCCTGTTTTCGGTGATCGTGTAAACGTTCCGAATTTCGCGCGGTATTGTTGAGCAAACGCAAACGTTCGACGGGCTGATATCATGTTTGCGACCGTGTGTGTTCATTATTGGCATGCAATTTCGCGCGAGGATCTCTGCCGTTCAGGAAAAGTACAAGCGGGACGAATCAGAAATTCGCGCTTCGTTCCCTCGCCGTTTAACACGTCGAGGATCGCGATTTTCGCTCGGGAAGAGAGGAACGCGATAGCGGATAATTTTCGCGAGAAACGGGATTTTTGTTTCGACGACTACCGAATATTTTATACCTCTTTGATTCTCTGTGCTCGTCGTTGATCGAACGGTTGCAAATAAATTGGTCGAGGTTCAATAAACGTCGGTTTTGTTTAAAAAAAAGAATATATGGATGTATAACGATGGATTCGTTGTATGAATAAAGTTTCGACGGGCTACCGCGTCGTTATGAATAGGTACTTAGCCGCGGCAAGCAAAAATATTATTATTCGTTGGAAGACGTGGCGGAGGAGCGGGAAAGTTTCATAGGAAATGATTTATGCTTTCGTATCCCTTCAGGCTTTTGTACTTGTTTGGCAACATCAATCACCCGTGCTTTCAGAATGGTTTTTACTAGGACTCGCAACCGAGAATCGCCGCTATTCTTGAATACCATTTCCATATCCCGTGCGTAAGGAGGCAGCAGCCCCGTATGTCATATTAATATCCCATCAGGTTTATCTCTGTTTGAATCCCGTTACACGTAACTAGCACTCGGTTTTTAATGGCCACCCATTTAATATTCACGGGTAGAAAATTACAGCGAACAGTCGTTAGCAGACGACGGTCAGAGAGAAAAGGGTCCACGTTTAATTTCTGGTGTTTCCCCCGCTTTACTTAACCCATAAGTCGCTTACGTCCCTACTGCAACTGGCGAGTAGCACTGTTTTACGACAACGGTTCTTACCATTGTGTTTTGCAGAAGCGCAATTAACAACTTTCGTTAAAAGTTCACCCGACCCGGGTAAGAATGAGGCCTGAACGCGGACAAATTAGTAGCACGGAAATTATTAAGGAGGTAACTCTCGGAAACAAACGGCAATTAATACATTTTCCGTAGTAATCGTTGAAATTGGAGCGACGTCCCAATTCTATCCGGTTTCTTTGAGATCGTACCAAGAGTGGAGTAACTCGAATCGGAAAACATTCTGTTTACCGCCGACGGAGCGGTGAAAAGTTTCGAAAATAACGTCGGGATGGAATTAAAAGTGGAACACGACATATGTACGCGCGCGCGCGCGGTACGGGACAAAAGAGCGACCGTCGGGTGGAGAAAGAAAATGCATATATTCGGAAGTAGCGCCGGGGGATGAAACAATCGATGAGATTTGCAGCAAGCACCGAAAAGGACATTTAGCAAAGTTGCCAGGGTTCCAAGTGCTTTCGCCCGAGATGAGAGTGCTTTTCGAATTCAGCCCCGCCTCGCTGAGATCTATCAAAAGAATATATATATCCGGTATATTTTTACCGTTCCCCGGCATCGACTCGGGCCGATTCCTGAACTTTCACCGAGATCCACATTCTTATACGCCTCGTCTGCCATTTTATTTTTACGATCGACGTCGCGTCTATAAGGAATATCGCGGAAATTCTGATGGACATTTATGCGACGAATTATTGGCCGTACCTCGTTTATTACGAGCCTCGTTTAAATCTACCCGCGAATGTTCTCGTACGTGAAACAGTATTAAATTTCGATAGCTTATTGTCAGCGCGTTTAATGAAATCTCGGTGAATTCCAATAATGAGAGCTATTGTATAAAATCACTTGACGCGCGCATCAGAACGTACTACTCGATGAGAATAAATACGAGTTTCATCGAGCATTTATCATGGCTTCGCGAATCATTGGAATCCCTTGTACGTTCTTTCGAATACACCCACGCGCACACTCACGACACGTTACACGCGATCCGAGTTTCTTTCCAGTCGCTTCGAGACGAAGCATCGTCGTCGTTTATTATATGATTGAACGCCGGTAAATAGCCAAAGCGATTGCATAAAAAGTTATTCGTACATATTATGTATATTGCGCTAGTTGTGCAACGTTCCTGTGTATTATCGTCGCTTAAGGTTTCTCTGTCGATACTTTTGTATGTATGGAGTTGTTGCTTGTGTGCACCGTTCGCGTGCATACAAATATGTTTCTGAATGTGCAACGTTGAAGAGGTATTGAACAGTTAGCGAGGAACAGCACCGTGCAAAAGATCGACCAGTAAAATACCATTGATGATTAAAACCAGATTGATATCCACGTAAAAAAATAACAACTGTTAGTTTCTTTTTTTGTTTTCAATTGAATCCGACGAATATTTGTTACAAAAATATTTGCACGGTGTTGCGCATCCAAGTTACCGCTTAAATACGAGGCATACGCTTGAAATCGCTTAGAGAAATACAGCTCGCGCAAAAGAGATCAAATGGAACGCTGAGAAATCATTGGGAATCGCGAATAGAGCTAATCGTTTGCCCGGTTCGTTCAAGCGATCCACGAATCGAGACCCGGCACCATCGACCTGACGGTTCACACACACACACTGGCGAGAACAAATCGTTTCTCAACGGTTGAAAAAAAAAAATACTAATTAGGACTCTGCTTAGCGATTAGTTTGATTTTTTCAGTGTCTCTCGACTTTGTTTGTTCGTCATGCTGCACAATAGTTGAAAGCGAAAGGCATATTATAGTTTTTTAATGAGGATCGTTCCGCTGATATAGTTGATTATAGATTTTTTCTGGGCCTTCGCGATTGGGAATGGCCCGTTATTCGTCCAGACTATTTATTAGTGTTTTGCTCCCGTTGCGCTTTTGCGATAAAAACTAAGTGCATCACGAGACGTGCACTTTAAACTTTCATTTCGGAATTTATTGTTCGTACTTAGCCCGTTAAGCGGGCGAGCTTGCAGCCGGTCCGTTACGTTACCGTGCGATTACAAGCTGCTTAGCCAGCCACGCGAGAATACTTGATCGACGCGGCTTTCCTTCCCAAGTCGAACAGATATTTTCATCGTTGTTTCATTTTTTAAATCACGCCCCGAACCGTTTGTTCCAAGCTTTCTTTGCCCGTCGAACGAAACGAACGGAGCAGTACGCGCGTATAAATATTTGCCCGCGGCGATAAATCTTCGGGGCGGAATAAATTTCCGACGCGAGCTTAACTCGAAAACTAAATAAATCATATTTAGTTTCGACAGGAGA
Source organism: Ceratina australensis (assembly GCA_004307685.1). NCBI lineage: Eukaryota > Metazoa > Arthropoda > Insecta > Hymenoptera > Apidae > Ceratina > Ceratina australensis. The sequence continues at coordinate 57,780 of SHCU01000049.1, read as the reverse complement.
ATTATATCGTCTGGTCCATCGACTTGTACGGTTAAGCTCGCCGCCGAACGAATCGAGTTGAAAGAGCAACGATTAAAATTCTGTTTCGCCGGGAAATTGTTCGCCGGGCTGCAGGTTCAACCGTGAAGTATACCTAAGTGGGCATGACAATTACTGATTTATCGACAGGCTCGATCAGGGATAACGCTAACACGATCGGTTCTTTTGTTGCGACTAGGTCGATCTAAGGCACATGGACGAGAAGTCGGGGAGCAACGTCGTGGACGTCGGCGTCGACCTGTCCGAGTTCTACATGTCGGTAGAATGGGACATTTTAGAAGTGCCCGCAGTACGGTGAGCACACGCGTTTTTTTTACTAATCCTATTTTCTTTTCACCGCCCGTTTACCCAATATTTACCGGCGCAATTTTACCCGGTCGATAGCCGCTGTTTACCGGAATTTGTCGGAAGAATAGTTCGTTAGCGTTTTGTTCGCGGGGTTTGAAAAAAAAATAAACCTGAGAGATTTTTTTTGAAAATCGTTTATCGACGAGGGAGCGAATAGATGAGAATTTGAAAAAGGGTTTTTTTTTCTGTATGGATTCCGAGGGCTCGGCTGTGTAAATAGCTTTTGATTTTGTTTAGCGTCAAGTGCGCTCGGCCGAGAGGGAATCCAATAAACGTTTTACTTTTATGAGTTATTCTACCCGCGACGCGACTCTCGCCGGAATTGGTTTTTGCGGGCTATTTAAACGACTTGTCACGTAAGGGGAATATCGCTCGTATGGTCAGACGGCCGGATGGGCGCGGAGGGGGGAACCACGGCCAGGCTACGGCCCCTAAATTGCAACCGGAATTTCGATCGATCCGCGGGACGAGAGAATGGACACCTTGCATGTCGTTTGACAGAATCGCGTTCTAAAAATCGCCGTCTGCTATGGAGGCATTAATGAAAAACTGGATTTAAATTCCCATCTGTTCTCATCCCCGAGAGAAACCTTTTATAGATTTTCCTATCCGTGTCGGCGCGCCCGTCACGGACGAGTAATAAAATACGAATATACTAATTACGAGAGTTAACAATTTTTGTCGAACAATTAAAATACCGTGACGGTACCGTAGCCACCGACTGGTTTAATTAAACGACACTGTTTTGCAATTTTGCCCGTAGGAACGAAAAATTTTACACCTGCTGCGACGAGCCGTACCTGGACATCACGTTTAACATAACGATGCGAAGGAAAACGCTTTTCTACACCGTCAACATAATTATCCCGTGCATGGGAATTTCCTTCCTCACGGTGCTGACGTTCTACCTACCCAGCGACAGCGGGGAGAAGGTGAGTGGAAACTGTTCCAGCGAGAGGGTTCATTAAAAATCAAAAACCCATCAAGAAATAACGGCGGGTGTCGCTTAGTCTATTTAACCTGTGCCCCTGTCGAATGAAAAACGGACAAAAGATTTCGCGAAGGAAAAAAAAAAGAGAGAACATTTGAACCCGGCGAACAATGAGGAGTAGCGGCGAGTCAAAGGGGCCGTTAATTAAAACTCGCTGCTGCCTGTAAATGCTTCGGTTCCGTCTTTCATCGACACGAGATATGACCAATCGCGAGCGCTCCGTCTTGAAACCGCGGCGAGGCCGTTAATTAAAATCGGTCACGCGACCGCAACGCAATTAATCGCTTTTATGCCGCGGCCGCGGGGATTGGCACGGCACAAAACGTCTGTAAACCTCCTTTCACGGGAACGAGCGATTCGCCGCCGATTTTCAGCGAGGACCGGTATCCGCGAAAACCGCGAGAGGTGAAAATAGGTACAGGCGACCGGGTGAATAAACGCGACCGCTGCGAGGGGGTTGGAAGAGCGAGCGAGCCAGCCAGCCCGGCAACGAGTCGGCAAAAGGGTGCAACAGTAATTGCACGTTTCCCGAGTTCTCGTTTTTCGCGTTCTTCCACGGCGAATGAACCCGCGCAACGAATATAAATCCGATGGAGAAACTTTGAATTTATGGCGGCCCGTTAATCATCGCGGCGTAACTTTTCACTGGGTAACCGTGTTTCAACCCTCCGGTATGGTAACCGCGATTACATCGGACCCGGGTCCACCGATGGACCGCCGGTGTTTCTTTCGAACAAGTAGAACGCGCGTTACCGGCGTGACACGTATAAAAATCAGTTCACGACGGGTGGGTATGAAACATGAGAGAGTTCGGGTCTCGAATTCCCCGATATTTACCGAACGTAAGACGACGCGGAAACAAAAGTCGGTTCGACTGTTGCCTCGGGCATCGACACGGCACAAGAGCCGTACCGCAAACACGCGCGCGCGCGGGGAAAGTATCCGGGGGAGCGAAATTGACAGATGCCAGTCACGGCGCGACGGCGACACGTACGTAGAACACATACGGCGAGTAGTACAGATCGGCGGCTACGCCGACAGCCGGAACCGTTTTCCCCTCGGCCGCGCGGAAGGAAAAAGACGAATGGTTACCGGGACCGAATGCAATTAATTCCTTTATCCCGGATAACGGTCGTGCTTACCTATACTTAGCGTCGGTGAAACGGACGCGCGTGAAATATGCGACGAATTAGTTCTCTTCTGCGCGGCTGTCGGCCTCGTTATTTTCCCTTATCTGGTAAGGGCTACGAGGAGAAGCCGGCGGTTACTTTTGCCCGGCGACGTCGACTATTTTTCATTTCCACCCACGAGGTCTCCCTCTTCCTGTTACCGACTCTCAGCGCCGCGGCCCCACCCACCGCAGCCTCGTTTCATTTCTTCGCGGTCGGCTCTCCCTCGCCCTTTTCGACCGCCTTTCGAAAATTGCCTCCGGCCGGTTCGATCCTCTTTGTGAGAGCCTCCTCGATACGCGACAGAATAAATAGAGGAAAGGGAACCAGCGTTGCGCCGGGTTCCGTCATCGATGCGCTTTTTCATCCACGCCATCCTTCGACGGGCCTCTTATCTCCGAATCTCTCTCTCGCTCGCTCTTATTCCCTCTTGACGGATTCGCAGGGAAAAATCGCGCGCCGGGTTTTATCGACGTGCTCTCGGGACGAGGGAAAACGCTTTGCCGATGGTTTCCGTTGCGACGTTACTCTCCCTCTCTCTGCATAAAAGGACACGCGTCACCGAGGCTTTGAAACTCTTTTCACCCCGCGCCTTCCATTTCCACGTCCTCTGAAATCAACTGTCGCTTATCACGTTTTTTTTTTCCTTCGCTCAAAGGATCTGGCTGGCTGCCTCTTATTACCCGTACCTACGTTTGTTTGTCAATGATCGTTTTAAACGGAATTCTACCGGAAACAGTCCGATTCCTATCGATGCGTGAAAAGTTGTTTACAGACAAATCCGTGAAGATCGCTTTTCGAACGTAAGCAGCGAGTCGGTAACTGAAATGTTCATGGTTCGTTGGCCAGACCGCTGGCCATAGGGAAACACACCGCGGTTATTACGGCGAAGAAAAGAGCATTTCGTCGTCGGGATCACTGATCCGTCCCGTGTACCGTCGATCCTGCCGGGAATAAAAACAACGAAACGGCGCGCGCGACGCGGCCGTTCGAGACGTTTCGAAAATAAAATACACGGCCCGAATATGAGATCGCGAGGTTAATTGAAAAAACTGTGCATTTTTTTCCGCCGAAATTTCGAGCTCGTGGCCATTTAGTCTTGGAGGCATGTCAATCAATCCGAGAGAATCGATAAGCAATATCGCGGTCCGGTGATTGACCCATAGCGGCAGCGCACCTTCCATAGCCGAAATTGCATATCCCCTTTTCATGGCGACTCAAACTCGCGCTCTAGTCTCCGTTAAGAATTTCTCGCCCCTGATAAAATCGTCAAAAAAAAAGAAAACGTACCTTCGGCGATGAAATTAGTATGGAAATAAATCGTTGCCACGGGGTCGGCTGTCTATTTCCGTGAACCGTTTGACATTTTCTCGAGTCAAATGTCCCGACATTTCACCCGGATTGACACGCCGAAGTATACCCCGGGTCCGAATACTCATCAAGCCCCGTAATTACGGCTCATCTGATCTCCCGTGATTAACGGGAAGCTGCGACGATAGTTTCCCTTAATAACCGATTCGACAAAGAGCCCGGCCTCTGTATCCCGTTGGGCACGAGCGCCGTTCTAACCCGTTTAGCGTTTCGATCGCGCATTCCGTTTTCACGATAATACCCGATGCGCCGCGCGCGATCGTCGTGCAATCTCCGTGCGCGCGTGATAACGGCCGAGACCGTTCCGGGTTTAATTTTGTATTCGCGGTGACTCCGACTGGGACCGGTTTCGGATTTGAATAATTGACTCGGTGCTCATCGTCGCCGGCCCCCCTCCCGATAACGACGTGCCGCGCCGTTACATCGATTAATCAGGTATCCATGATCGTTGCAACTAATAAGTTTAATGACTTGTGCGCAGCTGTGTTAACAGTACGTGTCTCGGGATCCATTGATCGCCGAGATTTTGATTCAATAGACGGGCTCTAATCCGATTTACAAGTTTCCGCGCGGTTAATAAACTTCAATTAGACCAGCGGCTCGGCGCGCGTATGCCTGATAAAGCGAGACTGACAATCAGTTACGCCGGGATAGACACGGGAATATAAGTTTTTTAAAAAGGGACGGTCGACGCGCGTTGCTCGCCGATGCGAAATAGGTTCGTCGAAACGAGGCGTGCACGGTTGTCGCGTTATCTGTCGATCGTCATGAGTTCTGATTAGTAGTCGGTGACAGAGCAAAACAGACAGCGGCCGATGTACGTACGACGCGAGGCTCGCTGGCCACACCCACCGGTGCGAAGCGCATTGTCAGTTAACAGCTGCTGACGATCCCGTTTAATGACAATTTCGTAGCAGGCTTCATTGTAATCTACCGATGTGAGAGTTCCAGCTAACCGCAGCCGCTGCGAAATTGACGGACGCTCGTGGAAATGTACAATTAGTAAATGAAACGAAGCGGGAATCGAATTACGGTTCGGTGAGATCGTCGCCGCGGCTCCCTTGTGCTCTTTATCCCCGATATTAGACGAGATCCAATTTGCCGCGCGACGGTAGGTGTGTCAGCCCCGTCGACATAGAACAATATTGACCCAATTGCGAGCAAGACGGCGCGCGGGGGCCGTTCGTGTCTGCGTATTGTTCATTCGATACATCCTGTTGTTCGTGTGGCCGGAAACGGCTGCTCGGAAACTTTGGATTAATAACGGCGAAAGTTGCGGGCAACAAGGTTCCAACCTGTGTAAGAGGCAGCCAAGTTCTCCATTCTATCGAGCCGGTTCTTCCCTGCAGTGTCGCCCTGGGAATTCTCAAGAATATAGTTAAAACGCGTTTCGAGGGGATAAGACGATTCAGTTTTTAACCGCGACGCGAGCGGCTCGTATTTACGGGGTCGCGTTGTTATCCCGGGTCGGCGAACAATAAAAAAAAATATGGACGAAATCTGTGCGCATCGGTTTTTACGACGTCGTTAATGTTTCACCGCGCGATTTGTCCCGGCTTTCAGCCGCGGGATCAACCGAGGAATCTTAAAGCGGGCTGAAAAGCGCGCGCGAACGTAATCCTTCCTTTAGGGCTAGAACGGGAATGCCGCGGCAATGAGTTTCTCTGACAAATTTCCACGGAACCTCGGTGAATGCCTCGTAACGAACCGCGCGCACACCCTACGTCGTAGTCATCGTCGCGGCGAAAGTTACCTCTGCTAAAAATTCAAATCGCGCGATGAATCCTGCGACGACCTCGCTTAAACGCACCGCGAAATGTTTAACGGAGTCCTTGCTAATTTCGCGATTCGATTATCAAGTAATTATGTTCGGCCGCGCGCCGTCGCCACCGTTCGCGCATTCAGATTGCAACATCTGAAACGCCGTGACAAATGGGTTTAATTCCGTAATAGCTCGGTACCTATATTTCTTTTCGTAGCACGCTCTTCGGTATTTTTCATTCTCCGTGTATTCTTTGTTCATGCTATAAATACGAATTTTCCCGTCCACTACCCGCAATTTCCGGGTCCCTTTTGAATAGAGTTTAATTTGTCTCTTGTCAGGGGCGGCCCGCGTTCAAACGGTAGGTAGGTCGTAGATTCATCTTGGCCACAATTCCGACAAGGAGTTTCCCTTCCCTCCCTCAGCCAATTGGAAAAAGGAAAACACTGTCGCGCGACTAAATCCTTGTTACAAAGCGGGATACGAGCAATTATAGTCGCTCGATGCTATAACGCGGAGGACCGATGAAAATGAATAGAAACGCGAGTTTCTAACCGTCGACTTCGTATGTGTTACAGGTCACGCTTTCCATCTCCATTCTCATCAGTCTCCACGTGTTCTTCCTGCTGGTCGTCGAGATCATTCCACCTACGTCGCTGGTCGTGCCGCTGCTTGGAAAGTACCTGATATTCGCCATGATACTCGTTTCGATAAGGTAAGCGTACGAAGCATGTTTCAAGTAGGTGAAGTAGTCGTCCGTTAGCAGACACTTGGGCTTGAAAATTTATGAGAGCGATCGAACGTCGAGCTCTTGAAAGTAGTAACGATCCGAATTGGACTTTTAACACTCGCGTACCTAAGGACGGGTAAAAGAGCAATAAGCCTGTGTCTATTATTTGAAAATCAAGATATAGGCTCAATAATTTTAAGGTAGCGAGCCTGAGCTGGCCAAGACTCTAGCTGTACATAATTTCTCACGGGAGAAATATCGTTTCGATTTAACAACGCGTGAAAAAAGTTGATTCGTATTAGATCGAATATGACGCGGGGTAATAAATTTTCGAACGGCGACTCGAGCCACGTGAGCTATAAAAATTCCTTGTCACGATCGAATCCGTTGGCCACGAAGAGGCGAGAAGAAAGGTTCGCGGCAGACGCGTGAGAGGTTCGCGTTTTATTACCGTCGGTAGTCATTTGCCTTCGCGCGGGTACGATTTATGGCCGAGTCGTTCCCCTTCGATTTCCCGCCTATTCGTCATTCCGCCTTCTGCCTCGTTTCCCTCGCGTCGTCCCTTCTTATTATCAAAATTTCGCATCGCCGTCTCCTCCTCGCAATTTCGATTTAATATCGGCGATCGAGCCGCGAGGCGGGTCGCTGCCCGGCTGCAACGCCGACAGATTTCATCGCGATCCCTTCTACTTTCTTCCTCCGCCCGGCGATAAACGCGCGAACGACCCGGCCCCGATTGGCCCGCGTGCAATATTTAACGAGAGATTCGACGTAACCGCGAAACGTGCCGCGTTTTGCATACAGATCAGTCCCCGTGCTCGTCTCCCTGAATAAACATGCGATGTAGTCACCGTGAAGAGGATTTCAAATCGCGCGGCTCAACGAGACGGATGATAGTTTAATAGAATCGAGTCGTCAAGAGGTAAAATAAATTCCCTCCTCCCGAGACTCCTTCGCGCTCGAGCAATTTTTCCTGACATTTTACAGAATTTCCCAACGTAACAATTATTTTATATTCTTATAATTATTATGTGTTACATGGAATCACGGTTAACTTAACACATTCGCGACCGCTGACGTGAATTCACGTCATTTTAAATTTGATTTATTATTTATAAAGCAAGTATACAAATTATAAAAATCTTTTGATCTTAAACAACACGTAATTGCAACATTCATATTTCAAAACAAATTTTATCACTTTTATCCTTGTTTTAACGATACAAGTTTGCGGCAACCAGTTTCAGAATTTCATTATTTTTGCCGGTACTCAGTATTAGAAACGAACAAAATTTGCCGGTCGCGAATGTGTTAATTTAATCAATGATATATATTTGATTCTATAAAACGAGTGATGACCGTGAATCGTCTCTCGAGTGCGAAGGGTTAAAAGCCGCGGCGAGAATCGGGGGCCCGATTTTCTGTCTCGTATCGCTGCCTTTCAGTTCCCTCCGCCTTATCGGAACGCGAGTTCTCGAAAGTCTTTCTGATTATCAAAGTGCGTCATCGCGATATTCAACGGGCAGACAATACGTTTTTGTTTTCGGATCTAGGTTATCACGCAAATGAACCGCGCGGACCTTACACCTACTCGGAAAGTTTGACCGGGCTAGTGGAAACGTTTATTCGATATTAATTACGAAACATTCTTAAAAATTTTCAAGGACGGGAACATCGCGTCGTGTTCCTTGCAATTTTTGTCTATCAAACCGGTAGAAGTTACCGAGTTTGAGGTAAATGAATTTCTGACTGACTTTAAGTAGTACGAAACTAGCGAAAGTCCGACAGTAGAGTAATTGGTTTCTGGTCAGACACAAGTTAAACTGAAATCTTGATACCGCCTCGTTCTAATTATTTGACGTAGGTATCCGAGAATGAGATCAGTGTCATTCCAACCATTTAAGTTATTTGCGTGTCAATCGATCGGTGTGATAACTTTTCGAACTTGGAGACCAGACGTCGATAAATGTGTCCGGCCTCTCCTTTGAACCCGAGTAAACCCGTCCGATCTAGCTTGAAACAAGTTTCAGGATTAGTTTCATGCTCGTTCCGGCTGGGGGCGATTACACACTGTAATTGAGAGAGTAATTTGAACATGAGCCACAATTGCGATACTCCATGAAACTAAGACCGTTAATGTCGCGTCATTATACCCAGGTTAATGCGGCGTGCAAAAAAAATATTCCGAGTTATCTCATCGCTGATGAAAATCAGATCGGTCGATGTATCTCTATAATTTACTTGCGCCCTTTATTCGCCAGTAAAACAGAGAAAGCTTGTGCTTGGCACGAGTACAATGCGCGTCTCTGGGAATAAAGAATGGCAGTGAAAAAAGAAGGAACAGTACTACGATGCGTAAGAGGACGTTACTTCCTTGAATGTAGCCGCGTTACGGATTCCGCTTTATGCGTAATAAACCGTACGCGTCCGTAACGCGGATAAAGAAGCGCGACGCGAGTCCTGGAGACAAAGGAAAGAAAACGGGGGGGACAAAGGTACACGCGAGCACCGTGAAACGGTCCTGAAACGTTAATAACGAACGACTGGGCACGGGGATCGACGAAATTGTTGCGTCCCAGTTTGCGGCGGTTTATTGTCGAGTTTAAAATCTTGGTTTTGTGTGTGCGGCCTCCGACAACGGGAAACACGACCGACGGAGTTTCTGTAGGTTTGGAGAAGGTCCAGGTCCGCGGCCACTTGTCCTCCCTCTCTGTCTACCACCTTTTTCGCCTTCGACTTGCCCCTCTCGCTGTCTCTATCCCTCGTTCCACTCCATAAAGCTAATGTCTTGTTTTACCGCTTTCACAATTCGAGGTCGTCTCCTCGCCGTCGGCGCGTGTATACATCGAACGGATGAAACCTCTTTTCATCTTTCCGCTGCCCCCCTTTAACCCCTCATCCCTGACGGGGGACGAATAGGCGAGATTTGTTCGATCGTAAAAATTCCAAACCTGAATCGAAAAGTGTTTTCGTATCAAAGAAATTGACCAACGTTATTAGGACGCTAGCAGGGTCGCTGCGTGTGGCTCGGAAATCCTACCGACTTAAGGCTCGCTCCTATCTCGTTAGCAAGAACTCCTCTCTCGTTTACAAAACCTTGTATCACCGGATCTCGGGGACGCAGTTTGGTTTTGCCCGTAGTTTCGTTAATCAAGGATCAGAGTCCCCCACGTCCCCTGACTATCGCAAATCCTGTCTCTGTTTGCCCCGAATCTAAGCCATTTGATCTTCTTGCGAGTTCCACGGAGTTCGTTTGTTAATCGCGTACCCATTGGAAAACGAGAATCACTCGGCTCCGTGTGCCGCTCGTGGCCGCTTACTCTGCAATTTCCCGGCGACGAGGATATTTCTGGGAGCCCATATCCCGGTGGCTTTTGAAAGAAAGCTTTTCTAATGCCGTTATAATGAACGTGCCTCGCGATTGATACCGACACCGGGTGCGAGACAATGGATACCCCGGGAACCGATCGATCCGCGCGCATCCACCCACGTTACGGGTACGCCCTGAGACAATGCAAATGAAACGGAACCAGTGTCTGCCACGGCAGGAAAAAATTTATGAGCATTGTCCGTGCTTAGCTCCGCGCGCGTCTGTCGGCGAATAAAGGCCGGATGAACGGCAATGAAAATGTAGATCGATCACGGCGACGGGACCCGAGGTCCTCCCCGCCTGTTACTCACTCTTCCGAGACTCGATTTAAACTCCACTCGGCCGTCGAACAACCGTTATTCGTATTCACGGGAAAAAAACTATTTTCGTTCCCAGCCGAGTATCCATTGTTACGTGTTTAAAGGTTCATTATTGCGGATCCGGCGTTTAATTCTTTGCCTCGCGCGCAAACATCCGTGCATTCGCTCCTTAATTAAACCTGTTCGGTTTATTCACGCGCCCTATTTTACTGATAAAATCGAAAGTGGAATCTTCATATATTTTTTCGAATTCAAATTAAGTTTCTTTTATTCCTCGTTTTCTACTGGTTGCACATTTGCATCTTTTAAAGACCCAACCACAAGTTTTCCACTCGTATTGACTTTCTTCTTTGGTCATACAACTTTTTAAACGAACAGACAATACTCACGGGAAATCCTCTATATTGATGATTGGCGATTGAACTACAACTGCCAGTCTCCTCGTTAATCGATTGCCGATTATTTCTCCGGGATTTCGTAATTTATAAAATCCAGTTACGAGCCTCGAACGACGACACGCGTTCCTCGATTATTGTTCGATAATTATCTTCGTGGAATCACGTCGATCGAGGGGCGGACAAAAAGTGAAAGAGAACGCGAAGGAGTCCGGTGACCGAATCGGGGCGTCTCGTTAGTTAAATGTCGTTTATACGGAGGCCGCGGCAAATGCTGCTATTAATATTAAACGGGGACCTGGGGGGGTAGCCGGTGCCGGTTTTCAAAGAGATCTCCCTCCGGTCGCGCGCGAGCCGCCCTTTGAAAAGAGCCCTTACGGGCCAATGAACCCATGCAGGGTGTGAATAGGAACACTTCTGAAATTAATGTCCCGGAATGTCGACGACCGGATGACCCGTATATCGAACGCCCCGTCCGCGTTAAGTACTTCGCGCAGAATTTTTATTTCGAAAACCGAACTGGAAACCGGCACCGGTAATAAGCGAGCGCGCACGGTCACGTGTTTTTCCGCGTCGATGTTCGAAATTAAAACGGAACGCGATGAACCACGGCACCGCGTTCACGAGCAATTTTCTATTTCGTTGATCCGCGTGACAACCGAGTCTTCCTCCTCGGCATCGACACGTGTAACATTTCGAATTTCGAAATGTTAATTTAAGGCTGCGTAAGTCGAAGGCCTAAGTTCATCTTCCAGAAAAATGAAGCTAACTGTTTTAACACATTCGCGACCGCTGACGTGAATTCACGTCATTTTAAATTTGATTTATTATAAAGCAAGTATACAAATTATAAAAATCTTTTGATCTTAAACAACACGTAATTGCAACATTCATATTTCAAAACAAATTTTATCAGTTTTATCCTTGTTTTAACGATACAAGTTTGCGGCGATCAGTTTCAGAATTTTATTATTTTTGCCGGTACTCAGTATTAGAAACGAACAAAATTTGCCGGTCGCGAATGTGTTAATATTTACTTCTCTACGTATATTAGCAATTATAAGTTAATTTATTTTAGATACATTTAAAACAGTATGACGCGATATTATCCGATACAAATATTTTTAATTCTATTGAAACGTAAGCTCTTAAATATCTCGATTTAAAAAACGCTACCTTTTTTCACTTGTGAATCTTCCCATCAAAGGCCCGTCAATTCGACGAGTTCCGTACATCGACTGTTAACGACAGGGATTTTTTTGTTCATTTTGTAAAACGACCTCGCGCGATATTTATTTGACGCGAAACAGCGAGAGGATAGAGTATTCGGCAGTTAGACGAACGTGACAAACGAATCTCTGGCAAGGGTAGGCCCGTATCGCCGTTTAAATACTCGGCCGGCCGATCCCTGGGAGCTCGTTCTGATTACTGCATTGTTCGAACCGGCCTCGGAGGGGCCTCCGGCGCGGAAACGAACACCGGCGTTTTATAAATTGAACAGCAGCGTGCACGCGCGGCGTTTTCCCTAAAATTCCCAGTACGTAAATGATAACGCGGCGGCGGCGGCCCGCGTCCTAACGAGTTTTCCGCAATTTCATTTCCCGACGCGTCGCGTTACGCATCCGTGCCGCGTAAACAAGCTGCGGCGATGCGTTCCATCAACGCGTCGCGCGCGGAATCCTTAATGCACCGCGCGGTTAAAACGATGAAATTGCGTGTCGCCGCGGAACGGAATCGTAGGAAATAGCCGCTGCTTAATTGGCCGCTGATACTCCGTCGTGTCAAAAATAACCGTCACGGGTTAGTTCAATTATCGGGAAAACTATCACGCGTTTCATATTACACGCGAGTAGGGTCCCTTAAATCTTCCGCGAGATTTATGCGGTTCGGTTATAGTGTCAGCTGCGCGTGTAAAATAATGAAGAAAAATATTTCATCCCGGGCTGACGGTGAAATATCAAACGTCAGCTATTTCGTTCTTATTTAACGCGGTGAATAATTTAACCCGCGTTACCTCGGAGCTATTTTGTAAATTCTGATTTCGATTCGGGACAAAGGGAATAAGAGTTTATCTCTCGCGCGAGAGGCTGACACTCGAATTGGATGGAACGCGTGGAAACAATAAAACGTAGATCAAAGCGCGCTAATTTGATTATCAACGAAGCGGAATGTTTATATAAAAAAAGGAAGCAACGTGTAAGCCGGTTATGGATTATTGCGTGGCAGCGTTGGATCTGAATGAGGAAATGACAAGTGGAACAGGTCAACGATAAAAGCGGACAAAGCAACGCGATTCACAGAAGTATAATAAAGGTTCACGTTCCTGTTTCCTGAGATTGCTGTCGACTGCTGGTTAAAGAAGAAAAAAAAGAAAAACAAGGGGCGAAGAAACAGCTGAAATATCCGTACGGCCACTAGAGACTCGTACTGCGATCGTAAAAAGAGAAGTTTTGATGAAAGAATCGTGGAATAGACTTGGTCGTGACTTTAAACGTGTCCGTTGAGTTCCTCGTTTCCGGAATATCTCATAGGATTCTGATGGAAACTGCTCTCGGTTATTTAAGTAAAAGGATGATCATTGCCACTGTCGTGCGCTTTAACCCCTTGACGTACAAATTAAATGAAACTTGATGCGATCGAAGGATACTACTTTAATCAGGTGAAACTTGAGAAAGAGTACATTTTTATTTAATCGGATTAACGTTAATAAATAAAATTGAAAAATAATAATAAAAAAACTAAAAACTCGTCAAAGTGGCCTATGGAATGAGCGACAACCGAGATTCATCGTTGCGTGTCAAGGGGTTAAGCGAGTCTCTTAATTCTAACGAAATCCCGATTCACATTTCCTGACGGTTTATTAAAATCCGGCGCGTCAGCATATGCAATTAAGTTCAAAGGAGTTCGTTAAGATTTTGCTTAACGCTCGGAGATCGACGTAGCCGGCCGAAAACCGCGTTTTAGCGTAACACGCGCGCCGGAACACTCTGTATTCTGAATTTAATACAAGGGTCGCCCTAAATATGGTGGCTTCCTTCCTGCCTTCGGAGAAGGAGGGGAAGGAGCAGACAGGATTGGAAATTCCAGAGCGGCGGCCCGGCACGGAGGAAGACGGAGGAAGTGCCAGGAGACTTCCGTTTGCCAACCGCGAACCCGTTAGCTCGGCTACTCCTTCGAGAATAGAATCCAATTTAAGCATGGCACGATTCCCAAGTCGTGATACCGATTCGGCCTAACCGCCGCATTCGCCCAGCTACTTCTGCGCCACGAAACGTTGCGCCAGGTATACGTATACGTACACTCGCCACGGTGTTACACTTCGCTTCGGTTGTACGTCAGCGAACGAAAATTCTGGCGTCCCGAGCGAAAACCAAATACCTATCTGCAAGAATCTACATTTTCGACGGCGTCGAAAATCAATTCCGAGGAGTCCGTGCCCGGGCATTACTTTCCGAAAATTTATGCCGACCGGCAGGCAGCTCCGCGGTAAAAGGGAAATGGTATCAGGGTCTCGAGTAGGGTTGTATCGGTATCGTCGTGAATCCGGGGAGCGAGAAAATCGAAAGGGTTAAACAACGCGGGACGTAATGCCGCGAGAGGCGTCGAGTAATAATAATCGAATTTAATTGCTGACGCCGAGGTAAAATGATTGATAGGAAGTGGAAACTGCTCCGGTGGAAAATAACTTGGCCACCGCGTAAAGACCGTAATTACTCGATGCGCTTTCACCCTCTCGTGAAATTAAACGGGAAATTTTCACGCGTGCAATTGGAATTTAATTTTTTAACCATCGACGTTTCCGGCGTAAAATTAAAAGTTCCGAGTATTCGTTCCGCGTGAACGGCGATTTTGGAACGTACGTTTAGATACAAGTATGAGCTTCCGAGGATGGAATTCTTTACGTCGGATAGCCGACGACCGATGTCGCCGGCCGGTGTATTTATAGTCGTAATCCTCGCGGCGATAAGCAAGATACACCTTCACCGTGTTTCCTCATAAAAAATGTGGTTTCGTTCGGCAATTCAGGACGCGACATCACCGCGCCGCTATAACTCCGGGATTAGGCTTAAGCACGTTCTTTACAGAAGGCCACCGACACAGAGAACCTTTTAAGGCAGAAAGCCCGGGAATACCCGATGCGTAAATACATGTTATCAAGCTTTATATCGAGAACCACACACCGTCGCGATAAGACTGTTACGAACGGATCCTTTTTCCAACTTCTCAGACAGCATTGCTTCCTTTTATTGCTCTCATCCCGCGAGTTTATGGTTTATCACCGAGACGCTTAATCCGGGAATTAAGACTTCGATGGCTACTTTATATCGCGCCGGTTCATTAAGATGGTTCTCGTCGATTCGCCGAGACAGCAGATAATAATTAATTACTTAAAAGATACATGTTGTTCCTACTACTTCGATGTTAATTCTTGATTCACCGATGAAATTAAAAAATATATTTCTAAATTAAAAAATTAATGAATGCAGGGAAATACGCGAATAATTCGGTAGCTTCGCGAAAAACCGCGTCGTTGGATAAAAAATGTATGAGGAACGCTTCGAAGGGGAAATCGTACCTTAGAAAATATTTCATTACTGGCAAAGCCCGTGTCCCATAAATATTTGATCGGATGCTCTCCCTTGAACCTTGTAACTTATTAGCCGGTGCGCGTGATAAAAAGAACGAGATACGTGGACCTCTGCGGGGTAAATATAATATAGATTCTTTCGTAGAAGATTCATCAAGGAAATTCGCGAGCGAAGCGACGAAATCTGTTCTCGGAAAGCTATGGCATGTTTCAAAACAGCTAATTTACCATGTTAAGTGAACCAGGCAAATATTAATGTCCCTGCGCGACTTGGCACCCACGAACTCGCTCTCGCCCGTCTGGCAACCCCCGGTCTCTCTATTCAGGCCGCCAGTCTCTGTCATTCCCTCTGACAAGCCCGTTCAAGTGGGCAATGATGTCGTTAGCCGTGCTAAGTAAATTTTGTCACCTCGGAAAGTCGTTCCTCTTCAGTAGGTGGCAATTAGCTAACGGCTGCACGTTCCATTGTGCCAAGTATGGAGCGACGCGAAATTGCGGTGCAAAATGAAATAAACCCACTCCGTATCGATGTCATTTCTTTAGCTCCGTCAGGCGAAAAATCGGACGAGGCGCTCGCAATTCTATCTCCTTCGACGTCGTGACAAGAGATATCTTAAAGTCGAACAGGTCTCGAAAAAGGAAATCTACGCGAAATAATTTGCCTACCGGAATATATACAAGTACTTCCGCGATCAAATACTCGCGAAGCGAATCGGTTGAAAAATAATTTCTCTCCCTTCGGACCAGTGTCAATATTTAAAACCGCCGCGTCGCTTTTTAACTTGTTGAATACGTACCGCGAGAGAGAACGGAATTCTGTTCTTGCTCTCGTTCCAAAACCTGCCGGCTAGCTTTAAAAGAAACGATTCGCTGTCCAGAGTCTCTTTAAAATTATTTCGCGTCGTGCAATTAATTTTTGACCGAGAAGAAAATTGCCAACGAATCGAAATTCGGAATAACCTCTTGGGTTTGAACTCGTTCCCCTCTTGTCCCATCTTAAGCAGCCGGTTGTCTGCTCCGCTCTCCTCTGCGGCGGACACCGGTTCGAGTGGACAGAGCGACGTCGCTACTCCCGCTAACAAGTAAATTTCATCGCCTCGAGTAGCACTCTTCTTCTTTGGTCTCACTCTTGTCACGGTTTAAGCGGAGACGGTAGTTCGCGATAGCGTTCCGATGTCAAAACGTGCCGACGTGGCTCAGAAGTCGACACAAAGGCGCATTCACCGCGAAGCTCGTGGAAACCGCGGCGTTCGTGAATCCCCGAAGGGAGGACAATGAGTGGCAGTTACATTCAGAAGGATCGCGACTCGCGACGCGACCGTGAATAAAGAAGCGATATAAAAAAAAGGATTCATGCGTGTGCATTCAGCATATATGTATATATTCGACGGGAATTAAATAAATAGCCAACGTCAAAGTATTCATTATTACATATAATACATGTAATACGTACATGTATTACATTATTATTCATTATTACATATAATACATGTAATACGTACATGTATTACATTATTATTCATTATTACATGTAATACATGTAATACGTACATGTATTACATTATTATTCATTATTACATGTAATACATGTAATACGTACATGAATATATAAGACGCATAAAAATTTGTGTTCTAGTTGTCTCGGCGTTTCCTTGTTATTTCATTTGCAATTTACGGTCTCTGGTACAAAGCGAATTATTCAAGAATTTAGTGTTTATACGTAGCCCGCAGCAAGAGTGATCAATAATCTGCATTAATAAAGATCGAAAGCGTGAGGTGAAAAAAAAAGGGTAGGGAAATCGCAGGTCTGATCTGGTCACTGTCCCGATTAAGATTCAATCGGGAGGGTGGCGCAGAGTAATCAACGAACTCCGGTTACCTCCGCTCCGGTATTTCTCTCGCTCCCTCTTGGCAGGTCGAAACGAACGATTTGCAAGTTGAACACGATTTAACTTTCAAATGGTAGCAGCGCGAGATCGGGCCACGGTTACTCTTTGCCTCTTTCTCTCGCGCGCCAAGAAAACTAATCTTCTCTCGGGCACCGGGCCGGATGCTAAATTCATCATTATTCCGCGAGCTTTTTACGAATTAATCAATCCCGGAACAGCGATCGAAGCGACGTCGACGAAAATATACCACGGGAATTCTTTCGTTAAATCGGATCAGCCGAACGGAGAACGCGGATGCCCCATCAATCTTACCGAGCTGCCTGGCACAGTGATCCGTCAAAGAATAGATACTGTTCCCGCGATTGATGTTGTTTGCCGAAGAAACGATTCTTAACGATGAAGAAGTCACTGTTACGACAGCCAGGGGGAGGTAAAAGGATAACAATCGAATTAATTAATTAATCTCTGACGTATCGGTGAGATCATAAAGCACGAGAATAGATGAAACGAATCGGATGGAACGATGGAATTTATGACAGGGTGGAACCGAAGATCGCGGGGAAAGTTTTTCGGTGCAATTGATAGGACCGCATCCGAACTTTAAACAAGTTTCGAACTCGAGCCTTACCGGCACCTGTTTGCCCCGTCATTCGTTGCATTAAAGGGCGAGACGAAAGGTGTTGCGAAAGTTTCACGATTTTTTCGCCCCGCCCTTTTGTCGAGGCCCTTCTCGCGAGATAAAACTCGAGATTCGGTTCGCTCCGCCGCTTTGTTCCCTCTTCCCGATATAATCGAATATCTCACGGGCAAGGTGAAAGGGTTCCGGCCGATAAGCCTGCAGGGTTTTAAGTTTTTAACGTGCTTCTCCGGCTGGGACATCGATAATTGACGACAGAGGCGATGTAAAAAGGTCGCGCGCGCGGGGCCTGTAAAATTGTATGGACGTAGACCCGCCGGACCCAACGTCAATTTTCCTTAATCATTCCGCGTAATTAGGCGAACTATCACCCTGCCGAGAGGTACTAATAAAAGCTAATAGGACGGTCCTTCAGGCGCGCTTCAGTATGGGAAATACGCGGTGTACTCTGGCCCGGCAGAGAGTTTATTCATATGTATATAAATGCACCGCAAAACCAGTGGCATCAAGCGTGCTCCAATTTGCAGCCGTTTCGGTACGCGCAAAATACAGGAGCATCGGCGGCGTCTACCTTAATGACAAGAACAGCGCTGTAATCGCAGCAATTATCCTACTTTTGAGGATAATTAATTCGCACTTAACACGTAATTTGCGATCGGGTATCCGCCGATATCGATCGGTTTAATTAAACTGTAATTTTCAAGGGGGGGCCGACACCTGGGGCGAAACAAGCGTCGGTGAACGACGAGAAAAAAGTAACTGATAATCGTTCTCGCGTTTCCCGAGGAGGCGCCGAGAAAAACCTGAGGCGGGTATTAAGGTTGTACGAGCCGTAAGATTTCTTACTTAAGTTTAATACATATGATAGAATCGTATCCAATATTCCATCTTAAATGCGACCGAAGGATAGTTAGTTCCCACGGTCGCGTCGAAATTCCGTTCGGATGTATCTCACGGATTTGTAGGCCCGGCCGTTATCGCTCGGGCAGCGTCATAAGTTACTCTTTTCGGGTTGGTTCCGGGGAAAACGTGAGTCGGTTTTTCCCGCCGGTAGAGAGGAGAGCAGCCTGCCCCGAACCCGATTAGAATTCATGCGGTCGCGACACGGCCGGCCGTGCCAGTTTCGAAATGAACGGCCTTTGAATCCAAGTGGAACGGCTTTCGTCCCGTTCAGATGCCAGATAAACCTCGGCAAAAAATGGAACGTATCCGTATGAGATTAAACGCTGCGTCGCGATCCTTTCACGGGATTTTTAGATTCGTTTTTATATTTAAACTGGTCGATAGTTCATCTCGACGGAGATTGGTCTCGAACGACGAGGACAGAGATACACCGTCGTGTTCCCTTTTCGAATATCCGATTTCGAGATTCTCGAAAGCTTGTGCGGAACACGCGGCGCGGGACGACGCCGGTATAAATTATGGATGATAATTAACAGATTGATGCCAACCGTGGGAGACCTTCCGGTTCTTGGAAAGAAATCAAGCGCAAAGCGGGAATCGTACATCATAGCAGCCGGCGACGTGTACATTCGAAGCTTAATGGCCCTTTCTTTGAAACGTTCCGCGATTTCACGACTCATTCCACCGTTCCTTGAAACAGAGAAAAGCTTTTTACGTCTCGAGGACTCTCAAATTTGAAATATTTTCAACACACGCTACGGCTGCGGATAAAACTCGCATTACCGCGCTTGTAAAAACCGGCGTCTCGCCGCGGCAAACGAATTACCGAGAGTAGTTTTCGTTTGTCAAGCTCAATTAGCCACGTAATTATACTCTGACAAATCGCGGTACTCGCAAATAATTGTAACGCGAAATTCAATCTGAATCGGATGCGGAATTGATTCCGGGCAGATATCAGGATTCGTGTACTCAGCATTGAAATTCATCTGGATACAGTACGAACGCGAAATTATACAGCCTGACTCCGCAAGAATATCGTAACGTTTATATTCATTCTGTCGGAGAGTAAATACTCGATGGAACGTACGAATGCATCGAGTAGAAAGTGCAGGTGGTTCTTGGCGGAATTCGAAGTCAATGCAGCGTGCAGGAAAAATATGACGGAAATATTGCCTAATCTCTATACATTAAATTTATTTATGAATTAAAAGATTCAAGTTGCTCTTCAAGCTATTTTTATTAGAATTTCATTGGCAACCAGGGTGAATAAAAAATTGACCATACTCCCTGAGGTGTCAGGAGTAACATATTTTTTTCGACAGAAAGCATCTTAATGAAATCGGAGAAGAAAACATTTATATGTCTGTCCTTATCGATTCGACCAGTACCCGGTGCAGTCAATCGGGTGGATAAACGCTGAATCGAAGCTCGATGCGGCTATGCATAAGGCGGCCGGGGCGTTAACCTATGGAAGAAAAAAAAAGGCGACGTGCCCTGTCGAAACTGGAGCCTCAAAAGATTCCCTCAGATCAGCGTTTTCGATCGACGCTCGCTTTTTCCGCCTTCACCTTTCTCTTGGGAATTTCCCAACTTCCACCGCTGTCCTACAAATTTCCAAGTCGCTTCATCATCGTTGCCCATCAGTCACCAAGAAAAGAACGGTCCGCGTGGCCGGGGCAGGGGTTGGCAAAAAATAGGAGAAGAGAGCAAATAGCCGAGAACCGAGTAACACCGCCCGGAGGGGAAGGTTGCGGAGAGAGAGAGAGAATAAGAAGGCGAGACCCGTAAAAACCGGGTGATTATAGTAACGAACGATTAAGCAGTGCATGGAACGCGGATTGAATAGCCATGGCCGATGATTTATTAGCGGTCGTGTATCGCCATTCAGCCAATGGTTAATGATTCGAATCTCCTGTTAGTCGCGTCGAGGAGAATATCGGATTGATGAAAATGGTAATTACCTATCATTGTGCCATTCACCCTGAAATTCTGTGGGAACATCTCGAAGCCGATATCCTATCACCGTCGATGACGGAGTAATTACATAAAATCAGTCCCATTGATTTAAGGAAGCACGCGATTAAAATGATTAAACCCGGACTCGTATTAAAATCTGACTGAGTGAAATCGCAATCATCTTGAGCATTAAGTAATGACGCGGTGAGTCGAAAGAGCATCAAAGTAAAAAGGACCGCGCCCTAGGAATATATCGGCGCTGCCCGTAGGTGGCGGTAACCCTTTCAATATATCCGAGGAACGATAAGATGCAGTAGGTGTGACACATTAATCAGCGGCAGCATCGACCGGGACTCGGCTCGCGTCGAAGGCGGAGGCGAGTCCCCCCTTTTCCCCCGTTGAATTTCAAGGGGATGGCCGCTTCTCTCTGTCGCGTTATTGCTTTTTCCTAGAGAACCGCGATGGCATTGTGCGGCCATTAAAACCTGAGACCCGTGCAACCGTCCGCTCGCGGGGTACTTTTCTTAAGCGTTAAAAAAGCTGACCTATTCCCTTCGATTATGATTCTGTCCGAAAGAAAAACGCGGAAGCTGTATCGAGCAAACGTTAAATCGGATAAATCAGTTGGAAGACCGAAGAGAAAACTAGTTCGGGAGGATCTAATCCGTGGGAACAAGAAATCACTTGGTACTTATTGAATCTGCGGCGTAACACGCTGTACAATTTCAATCCCGCTGCAATTTCGTCGAATTAGCGGTGTACGCGAAACGCGAAAGCTTTAATTCGCCCGCAGCGGGGCTAATATGATTTCCGGATGGAAGACAAATAGCGAGGTTAGAGGGAGATAGTGGATGCGGCGTCGGTGTTTTCAAGGTAAAACGTGGAAAGGCGAGTTCCGTGCCGATAAATGGTTCCAAGTCGAGTCAAAGGAGGTCTGCTCCAATTTAAATCCCAGTTTGTCCCTTGCCCGGCTGCTGAGGCCGCCCATCGGCCTGAATGGATCTACATTATGAATGGCCTCGTGAGATTTACATTCTGTCGTTCCACCGCAGCCACTGTCCGTTATATATGTTACGGCAATTTCCCTCGTCGAGAGTTTCGATCCATAAAAAATTATTATTCGGTACCGATTCAACGGTTCCACCGCAAAAATATGTGATTCGGCGGAACTATTGAATCGATAAAAAGAATTATATCTATTATACTAAACGAGGTGTCAGGGTGAGACCTCTTAATACAATTCATAAAAAGGTTTTAACTCGCAATATAAAATATATGTTTGATCGAATATGAACGATATATGAACTGCTTTCTACTTTATAACGTCGTTTACATGTCGGTTACATGGACGTGTATCTTGTGCTGTTATCAGAAGTATCTCTACCGAATTTAAAAATATATTCACGTTAAAACAGCAATTAGTTTGAGCTTATTAAAATTTTAATGAAAGACCCGGGGGTGCTTGTTAACTCGCGCGTTTCGGGCTAGTTCAAGCGAGATAAGGATAATGAGATAAATAATAACTGACGTACGATCGCTAAATTGGCAACTGCGAAAACGTGTTTTTAAAGATCATCTATCTTCGAATGTTTCAGTATATGCGTGACGGTGGTCGTACTGAATGTCCACTTCCGGTCTCCGCAAACTCATAAAATGGCTCCTTGGGTAAAGAGAGTTTTCATCCACATCCTCCCGCGTCTACTGGTCATGCGGAGGCCTCAGTACAAATTCGAGACAAATAGGTAAATATTGTGAAGCTGAGAATTTTCAATGTTCCGGAGGAGAGTACTAAACGATCATTCGATAAATAAGATCTGTATATTTAACGAAGTCTGTTAGTGAATTCACGGGTTGCTTCGTCTGGCTATAGGTATAGCTCGGGCAGGGTATTAATGAGAACAGTCAGAGGGAAGGAGAAGACTTGTTATTATCCTTATCATCCATCCACTCAAGAGGATAGCGAGGAACACCTAACGCCTAAACGCTTCCACAGCCGCGCCGCATCGAAAGAGGACCTCTCACCCTCCAGGTATCGTAAAAGCCCTCGGTTCTAATTAAAAATCCTACCTGCTGTTCACTTTTTCCATTAACCGACATTTTGACCAAGCGCACCGAAATTCTCACCGAAACCTTTCCCATTTCACAGTTGGACAATCATATGACAATACGCATTTTTTTATACTTCGCATGCGTGCGCTTTTATTCTCATTCCGAAATGCTTTGTCCGTTTTTTTTCTTTGTTTCCAGCTCATACGCAAAATCCGTGCCGGTCTTTCTACGATTCATTCGGTCCGCGAGACATAATTAATACGTCGGTATACGTGTACAAAACTTAAATAACAAGATTACAACTTGAGTTGAAAATCCGATTCGGAACTGGAATACCATAAATGAACTTTGACTCGCGTAAGCCAGCGAGGGATTTATAATAGAGTTAATCAAGTTCGGCAACGTGATATGAAACGTGTAATTAGTACCGGGCTTATCCATCTTCTGCGAATATCGAGTTCGTTCGACAATTTTCGGGAGCCGTTCGCATCGATACATACGGTAGACGTGAAACGAAATTCGAGGGTTAAAAGATATTTAATTTTTGACCCGGCATCCCTTAATTCCCGCGGCTCGAGCAACCCTCGGGCTGAGGTCGGTTCGAGGCGCGGGGGTGTCTATTCACTCGGGCGTTCGGTCCGAATGAACACCGAGCGAACGCGGCCGTTTTATTCAGGTACCAGGGGCAAGCGCGATCGATCACGTTCACTTTGATGTCGGCGCTCGTTCACCGTTCACTCGGACCGAATGCTCAAGTGAATACACGTCCCTAAGACAAACAGACCGAATAAGAGTGGACGAGACAAAGCCGGCACGACGTTCAAAGCTGACAAACGACAGTCATCTTTGACGGAAAAAAATAATACGTACATACATGCTGCACGGGTATCGCAACGGGTTTCGGACCACCTCTGGTAACTGTGCCTAAAGAATTTAGGTGTGAAAAACAACAGCGATTGGGATACCATGTCCAATATTTTTTTTACTGACAATTTAACGTATAGAAAACCCTGATAGCATAAGAAGAGGACGTTTGACAATTTTGTGCAAATTTTTATCTTTAAAAGGATAACGCGAATACGTGAGGCATGCTTCCATACGAGTAGTACAAGCGAGAATTTTTCAAAATTGATCCATCGATTANCAATTTTGTGCAAATTTTTATCTTTAAAAGGATAACGCGAATACGTGAGGCATGCTGAGGAGTACAAGCGAGAATTTTTCAAAATTGATCCATCGATTATTTATGCTGAAGAAAATTATGAAAATCGACATGATCCGATGATGATAATGAGCTTTTATTCATGAGCGCTGGCTCTACATATACGTGTCATACTTTTTAGGTATATTCACCAAGGGTGGTCCGAAATCAATTGAGGTATCTGTACATTCGAAATTACGTTTATGAGAAACGGATAAAAATTTCATCGCCACCACCCGAGCGGGTAATTACGGTTTATCCGCATTTATCTCTACGAATTTTCGGTGGAATGGAAATTCGTATCAATCGCCGTTTGATTTGATCCGCGTTTCAATCCGCCCGTATTTACCGACAATTTTGGCAAATTACTTCCGGGCCGAGACGCTGCCTTTTGCCCGAGTACCGTAAGAAAATTGGAATGCAGAAACGCATTCTCCTCTGTTCGCAATTTAGTCTTGCTGACGGGGCGAGGTTCGGCGGAAGTTGCCTGATCCACGGTCCACCGCTGCCGCCGCTTCCTCTTCACACGGAATGCGAGGACCTCTCGGTTTCCGGGGAGCCGGTGACCGAAGACGTTAAAAGTCCGGTGCTACGTAGCCCGCCGCCGTTCTCCCATTCACGGTGTCCGCCCGAGATCCACAAGTCCTGCATCTGCGTACGCTTCATCGCGGAGCATACGAAAATGCTCGAGGACTCGACCAAGGTAATTCATTTATTTTTCTATTTATCATCGAGAAGAGCTCGTGAACGTTTCTTACAAATTTTTGTACGAAGTTTGACTTGCGATAGAATATTTGAAGCTCTCTCATATAAGAAAGAATTTCAATGATTTATTATTGTTTTTATACAAGAGCTCATGCAACCTTAAAAAGCTAAATGTAATAAACTGCGAAAAGTCTGCGGGACAAAATTGAATATTCTATGAGTATCGGAATCAGGAGAGAGAGAGTTGCCCGGATAGAAGATTAACCGATGGAGCGAGTTTACTTTCGACGCTAACGCGATTTATGAAACGTAAGGTGAAAGAGGACTGGAAGTACGTGGCGATGGTACTGGACAGACTGTTCCTATGGATCTTCACTCTGGCGGTGCTGGTGGGCACGGCCGGGATCATCTTGCAGGCACCGACGCTGTACGACGATCGCGTGCCGATCGACAAACAGTTCAGCGAGTTCGCCACAACGACCGTGGTGAACTGTCCGCCGCAACAATAGTCCATGCCCGAGCCCTGCACCGTGGAGAAAGACTAAGGGCAAACGGCGACCGGAAGTACCGCGAAATCGTTACCTGACCCGGATACATCCGATCCTAGTCTTTTAAACGATCTCCCAGCTTCCGCCTTTGTCCCGGCTCCAAACGAAATCACGGTAAATGGGCTCCGATTCATCCGAAGTATACTAGGCGACACGTAAGTATGCGAGCTCGACTCGACCGACGAGTAAGAGACGATACGAGTAGAACAAACTGATCGACGTCGCGTGTGGTGTATCGTCGAAGGGAAGAGACACAGAATATTTTTATCCAGTGAGGAGGATTCGATCGTTTGGCAATGTCGACGGTGAGAAAATATCACGATTGAAACAGGTTACGCTCGAGTGTCGGTAAAGGTAAAAAATGTCGCGAGAACAATTTCGACGAGAAGAACTTCTACCTACATAGTCTGCTCAAATAAATCGTAATATGAAGCTGCCACTACTTAAAGAAATCAGGTTAAAACTTAAACGGAGAACAAGCTAATTAACGATTACTGTAATGATAACTTTTAGCCTGTGAGCCTGCACGGGCGGTCTCCGATCAAACTACCGAGATCGTCGAGGGGCGGCTCGGTCACGAGTCGCGAGACCCTCGGCGACACGTTTGTAAAGTGAACATTCGCGGAGAAAAAAAAATTGTTGCGTGTTTTATACATAACGTAAATGAATATCCCGTTTAGCCGACACGACGTTAAGAGGGGAATTATTCTAGGCATCACCGGTCGTAGGTAGCTCGTTGTGCGACACGAATTTAGCGTGTAACTTAACGTATAATCGATTAGGTTTTAAATATCTAGGGAAACGTACCCCGTTTGTACGAATTGTAATATCTACGTAAGGGAGGGGTAGGTGTCGCCGATTCGAATCTATCGTGCGTCGAAATGTCCCATGGAATTCCCATCGCAGCGTCACGATTTCTATTTGATAAAACGTTTAACACGATTCTACCGGGAACGTATACGAACAAAAAAAATTAAGTCGCGCGTTCGTTATCAAGATGTTTATTCGCGTAACGGTGAAAATTCAATTCGTGGACAAATCGTTTTCAGATTATCCATTGATCATTCGATTGGTAACGAGTCCCGCGAGACATTTCGGCTGCACGCGCGTTACACGTACTTCGCCTCTGTAAAAGAAAATATATTGTATTTTGTAACGAGAGTCGAGAACACACGCGATAATAATAACCGATAGCTCTGTAAGAACAAGTAAAGCATACGAATTCTAAAGCTGATAGATGTAGCTGAATTGAACAACCGTCGAACGTCGTTGTTCAATGCCATAGTAGGTACCTACATACGTGGTCGATGTTGATATATCACTGTGAACTGTTTTATTTCCACCCTTATCACCTTCCGTTCCTCCGTTTTATTTAGTTTCTAGGTAATCACGCGCCCATGTATAAACACGTACTCTGTTCGCGGTTGAATAATATGGATCATCGGTTCGGCCCGCGCGCGCGCCCCTGCGGGACGGATAAGCGAGAATCGTGAAACGTCGGGGAATCCGCGATTTCGACAGGTGAAAAATTCTCAGCGAGGACGAACCCTGATTTCCATATACTTTTTCAAACTGAATCTTAAACTTCTCCGATTCGATTACCGAGAGTCTCCGATTCCTCGACGTTCGTTAGACGTATTCATAGCTGAGAATAATACAATAGTTTTAACGCATCCAAGGTACGACGCCTTACGTTGGATTGTAAATATGTAGGGCGAGTAACAATTTATTGGTTCCGTAAATACTGCCATTAGAAAGCGTTGTTAGCGTGAGAGACGTTTTTCGAAATATCGGCGAGCCCCGTGATTCTCCATCGATCGGTGAATCGAAACACGTGAGTTTCGAATTGCATATTGTTGATAAAAAGTTTCACGTAAGTCGATGAGACGCGCTGAAAAGTTAATGAATCGAACGGATTACCGATCGATCGGGGATCGAAGACGGAACGTCGCGGAGAGACAAGTGAAAAAACGTATTTGCTACCTGATTGATAAATCGTCCAGTGAACGCCGAACGCACGTTAGAAACGAGGAAACGGGAGTCGACGTCGATGACTGCCGCGTATGCCACGATATCCTCCTTTAGCGGAACGAACGAGACTATAAGAAGTTTTACTTTGCACTAGAACGGTAGGGAAGAACGCACACATTTTCTATGAATAGGGCCAGAGTTAAAGTTACATGTTAAAAATCATAATTACGCAATTTAGTGTATCGAGCGCAGCTGTGTCGGATCGTTAGCTTGTATGATCCCAACTGTTTCCGATAAGAATTACACGACGAACCTTCACGTCTCAACCTCGACAATAGCGCGTTGGCCGATCGATAAACGTTATCCGAAATCGACGAGTTTCCTTCGGATAATTATCGAGTCGGTTCCTCGCACGTTATTTCGACTATTGTTACCCAGACACCTTGAACAGTTGTTGAACTCGTCGATGTGTCGGTTTGCGGTTGTCCAAACGGGGAAAAAACCGAGGGGGAAACGAGAGAAACAAATACGTGGTAATCTAGTCAGGAATTAGCGAGAACGTAGGAACGGTACTTGTAATCTTAAGCTGTAAATAAACGTGTAAATACTTAAACGTAAAGTACGCGAGTCAGAGGCTATAATAAAAGGCGATTGTGGACTTTTTTTACTATTGCAAGAGAGACTGGGATCACGCATTTCTCACAGTGGAATCCCACGACGCATTGTTTAAAACAAACCAAAAGATATATATTATATATATATATATATTATATATTTATGAAAATAATTGTCGATGCTAGTCGAGATTTTACGGACTAAACGTCGTTCAGTTTATCAATGACAACGAACAGGTAACTTTCGTTTTCCTCTGTCGCCCTTTTATTCAAATTGTACGTGTGAATGTTTCTTGCGAACTTCATTTAACTTCGTAACCTGCGTACGATTGTCTGCGTTCGTGTGCTTGTTTAAACCGATAATGTTAAGTTTTTTATACGGGAACCTGTAAACCTGAAACCAGCGGGCAACACGTCGAGACTGGAAACGTGTAACGGGTAAACTTGCGTGATTAAATTGACGATTAGTTTCTTTCGTCGAACAAGTGAGTTCGTTGCGTTGTTATAAATCTCGTCTGCGCAGGAATTAGAGATAAAAATCGCAGCGCAGTTAGAGGCGATAACTTGTCGATAAATGGCCTTTGCATGGAACCGTTGTATTTAGTGTTCTTCCAACAGCGAATGGAGGACAAGATTTTGTCGAGGGGAGAGAGAGAGAGAGAGAGAAAGAAAATTTGTATGCGTTCATCGATAACGCAATTTATACCCACGGGTTTTAAATAAAGTGTCTCGCGCAGGTATTTGAATAAAACTTAACGCCTGAATGGTGATCGCTATGCGGGTGTTAACGAGAAACGTGAAACTTCTTCGATCTCGTTTTACGTTCGTTCAGCAAAATTCAATTTTCGAACACTCCTTTCGGCGACACCGAGGGAGTAAATAGATCCAACGGAGGGAAACGCTATTTTGAGCAAAACCTCTTTTACCTTTTAATTCTTCTTATCGCTAAACTATTACAGTTTTTCTATAAACATTTTTCTACTTATCGTAGCTGACCGAACGAAAGGTTCGGCGATGATAAGAGATAGATCGACGGTCCGCTACAGACACACTCGAGCTATTTTCAAAGGGAACTGGAAAGAGTAAACAAAATGCAAGTACATATTGGTACCGTTATTCTCGAAAGAGTCGTATCGCGCGGAATGCCGAGGGATTCAAGCAGACCAATCGAAGCTCCGCGGAATTATAATAAGAATCATCGAGGGAGAAGTATAATTAAGAGAAGGCAAAGAAATATTAAAGCGCGCCGCGTTTCGAGTCTAAGCGAAATTGTCTTGTTATTGCCATCGGAGATTTCACTGTTCAACGTGCATTCCTTCATTCGCAACCTTCCATCTCGTATTTACTGTGCCAAGTGAACGCGCGACAAGCCTAAATCGCATGATGACAATAACCGTCGGAGAGCAACCGAACGATCGCTCGGTGTCATTGTGAAATATCTGCTCTTTCCAACTGTCCTCGTCGACTCGCTGAAACTTTAGAAATATAGAATATCATTTCGGTCTCTGAAAGCGATCGACCAGGACCGTGAATTTTTCGTGTGACTATAAACAGGATTTAAAAAGGGAGCAGTCGCTTTCAGAGCCGTGTTTGTCTGTTTGTCACTTCATTGCTAGCTGATTAATTGGTGATCATTTTTGACGGACACCCGCGTCCCGATCTTCGACCACTCGACACGTTTTAAACGCGTAACTTGATGAAAGCGTAGCTTAAAGAAAACAAAAAAAAATACTCCGTTATCCAGAGACGTTAGTGTACGTAGGCTAATCGTAAGGACGAGTAAGGATATGGTTATCATTAATAACGATAATTATACATAGCAAACGAACGTACTGTATAGCAATATAGTGCTATTTAAAACGAGAGTAAAATGGACACGCATACAAAACGCAGATCCGCACACGAGCAGTGAGAACGATAAGAGAAAGAAATTACCGATTACTATATCGTTAGATACATAAACTACTATGTATATCGTTTGTTAAATATGTACCTACGAATTATTGACGACGTCGTTCTAAGACTAAACGATATAAGGACGAGATTCTTGTTGCTTGGTTTTGTAATCATGCTTGATAAAAGCATTCGAAGAATAAAACTTGTTGTCGTAGAAATCGTACCTGTCTTTGCGACCCCCCCAGACTCCTGGTACGTGGGTAGACGATTAAAGGAGATCATGAATATCGGTTTGGGCTGAAACCTTTAATTAAAAAATTACTTCTCGAGTATTGGTAGTAACGATAATTGGCAAGAAACAACAGGTAAACGTATTCGGACAGAACAAATATTTCCAAAGGGATAGAATTCGACAATGGCGATAACTGTGCGTAGAATATTAATAATAAATTAGTATGTAACAGTATATATCTGATTTCAAACGAAACTCTGAATAGGCACGCCTCAGACTTAGCTACGTATGTACATGTTATTATGCAAAATGACAAGTGGAAGGAGGAGCTGTTATTAAGATTCGTTACGTTAAGTACACGAAAAAGATCCCCGAGGCTCGGGCATCGAGCCCCGTTTCACGTTTCGAGATAACCTCTTGCCCTTCCGCTTTCCCTCAGCTACAGCTGAACGTTCCTACGCTTTTACTTTAAGTACATTCTCGATCTGAGGCAACGAAGTCTTCAGCCACGTCGTTACGAAATTTCCATTCGCTTCGACGAGAGCCGCGGCGTACCTCGTCCCCTTCATACTGTCATAATTATTTTCTCGGAACATTTGAAGCTGCAACATGGAAAATAGTATTTAATACGTTCGCGGGATGAAAGCAAATTTCAAGTTAATAGAATCTCTTACATCCTCCATGTCCTGCTCGGTGGTTAAACCGTTGACCATTGACAAGACGAACGACTTCAGTATTGGATAGGAGCCCGCAAACCTGGATGAAATATTTTTATTTCATTTTATATATTATATAAAATGCTTCCTCTTTGAGGATGAATCTCTTTTTACAAAAGAATTTCTAGTACCTCTGCGCAATTTCCGGCCAATTTGCTCGGACGAATCGGGACGCGACTTGAGCCGCGGCTGGATTTCGTGGGAACGATTTTAAAATTACTGGTATCTCGTCCTCCTCGAATCTACCCTGAAGTATTTCGCTAAGAATCCTGTTTTCAAAGCAAATAGGAGACAGCGTAACGTGAAAGAGTGAATTAAATAATTTCCGGATGTTTGAAAATAAATGATACCCGTCGAAAGATGAGTTTGACTAAGTGAATATAAATTGAAACATCCTTAAGCCAATATATCCACGCTATACATCTGAAGTGGAACAAATTCGTTAAATACAATGAAGCCCACTTTATCGCGATAACAGGCGTACAGGCAGAGCGCAATAAACGTTGGAAAAAGCTCTCGAAAACGGAATGCGATATTATTCGGGTTCTATTTCGCGCAACTCTCTTCCGGTTTTCAAAGCGCGAAAAGCGTAAGCTCGGAATTATAAAATGGTTACGGTAGCACAAAAGAGTTTAAACCATGAACGATATCGAAACAATCGCGTTATCGCCGAGTAATAGTAAACACCTACGATTGTAAAACCCAAGGAGCTTGGAAGCAGGCGGCCGCCGATAACAGACGTTTCCTCTCCTCCTCGTCCTCGGTCGACTGTATCTTCTCCGTGAAGTAATTCCATTCTTTCCGCGTCCCGTAACGAGCTATAGTGCAATAAAACGTTTCGCGGATGTACGTGGGGACCCTGCAACAATCCAATTCTCCTGGTATCGAACCGGATAAAGGGAATAGCTATCGCCGCTTTTAATTAAACTTACGATTTTTCAATCTCCTCGTCGTCGGTCGAGTTCTGGAAAATATTCTTCGTCCAATCTAGGCACTCGGCGTGCTCGAACACGCACGCCAGGTTTATCGCGACCATCGTCAGCTCCGAGCCTTCATCCAGTCCGGATGCGGTCTCGTTATACAACGGCGACACGAACTTGACTATGTATTCCTAAAATGAATTCGTGAAACATCGATCTCTCGACGTATTAAAAAATCATCCGGGGGGGATCGGAAGATAAACGAACTTTCGAGTCTCCCGGGGTGGTGGTGGGTTACTCACTTGGAAATCGTTGAACACCGAAGTTTCGTACAGGAGCCTACTCAATTTGAGCATGTGCCGCGTCAACGCGGCCCAAGGCTGGTAATGCCTTTCCCTCATTTGCATATATTTAATAAAGGAGAACGCGGTCTCGTATTTCATCAAGCCCATCGCGGCCAGACTAAAAACGTCGTCTATAAGCGATGCTCTCGTTTCTACCGGGAATAACTCATGATTCTCCTCCAGGGCCGTTTTTAATAGCATCCAATTTTTCTCGTCGTAATGCACCCGGTAGTAACCTTGGTTAAAATAATACAACAAACAATTCTCCGGTTTAAACCTCGAATTTCTATGACACGTACATACTCTGCAATAAAATCTTGGTTTACTGCAAAATACATACCGGTCTTGTTCACGTTGAAAAGTATCCAAGAGTCAGGCGAGTCTATATTGTTCAGAGTGATCCTCGGCTCCGCTGGGAACCACAAAGTTGTGGGAGAGGACCAATTGCCCGTGCTGCTGATATAATTCAATGGTATCTGCCAGAATTTCGATATGCTCTCCGACGGTTTATCGAGAGCAAATTGTTCCTAAAAACCAAGATAAATATTCATGCTGGTAGATCGAACGATCTTCCCGTCCGCTTACCTGGTAAACGGTAGCGGATTTCTCGTCGTAATTCCTCATAACGGTAACGAGCGGGTACCCGCCTTGGGAGATCCACGAATTCATCGCCTCCTCGAGCGAGACTCCGTCCGGAAGCTCGGTCTCCTCCTTGAGGATATTCATGAAATCAACGAGATCCGTGGCGTTATACCTCCTGCGCAAATAACATTTTTCTCGCAGTCTGCAAACGGCTCAAGGATGTAACAGAAGAAGTCTCGATTAACATAATCACGTAGAAGGATTCTTTTTTCCGGTCAACGAAGCCGCCTCGGTGTACGTCGCCGGCGAGCACGGACAAGTAATAAATTAGAGAAACAAGTATGTTTGCGTTTCGGGGGGGAAAAAAGAGGCTATTAATAATCGCGAGGCAGGCGATTAATTACAATTAGCATCGACGCTCGCCTCGGCTCGTTTCCACGTCAATTGTTATCGGACGGCTGTTAATAGAAATCGGTTTGAAGTTCGCTTTCCGCGGTTGATGTAATACCCACCACCTGTTTACCAGTTTCTTGTAGCCATTCCTAAACGCGGTATCGCTTATAGCTCCATGCAACATGCGTATCAGACATGCACCTACAAGAACCAATTAAAAGAGATGCAGAAACGGTCGCAACGGTTACCGTGATATTCATACAGAGCGAGTCAAGGGACATTTGATAACGGTCACGGGTCTAAACGTACGGGTAAATTGATACAATGAATTTGCAAACGATAGTTACTTATTGACTCAGCCTGTATGGAATGGGACGCCGATGAAAACGATAACGAGAGGTTTACCTTTCGCGTATTCGTCATTCAACGAGTCTAACAAATGATAATTGACGTTCTCGCGCAGCGGCCTTGCGACGGTGTACCCGTCGATTTCCATCATGTGCTGTTGGACGTCGACGAGGAACGAGTCGGCCGAGTTTGATGACGGATCTATCTGAAAAAGGAAATTTATCACAAACAATTTACGACCCTGTCTTCCTGTTTCCCCGTCCGAGTATTTCCCGTCGCTTGCCTTCGGGGCGATCCGGTGTTGGAAATGAATCAGGGAACCCTCGAGGATCCACTCCTCCGATCGGTTCACGTTCTCGAACTCGCTGAACCATTGCTGTCCCATAAGGTTGATCAAATCCTTCAACGCGCGAGACCTCGTGACCAGCGACGATTTGTTAGTAGTTTGGAACAGCGATTGCCTTCGGAATTCCATTAGTTCAATTTCGATGATTGTAAGTCCGACAGTTTTTTAAATTCACATAGGAAACAATTTTAATCGTATCGATGTTAGAGAAAATTCAAGGTATCAGAGTTGAAATAGAATCGTAAATTGTAATTGACGGTAGGCGATGACAGTAAGTCTTACTTGATCGCGATTAATCCCGGGTTGGCCATGTTCTCGTCGATCCCTGGAGGCAGGCAGACTATGTCCACCTTGGGCAATGGGTAAGGCAACGAGAACACGTCAATCAGGTTAATGACAACTGGGCTGAGTATGTCGGGGAGGTAAATCTCGTGTAAGTCTGTGTTCAATTCGCACCAGAACGTTGCCACGGCGTCGGTCTCCCCGACGACCATCTCGTTCACGGGCTTTATGTGCCCCATCAGGAAGGCCAGATCGTGGGTCGAAAGCGGTACAGAATCTTCGAACGTTTCGAGCACCAAGCCGTCCGTGCTTCAAACAAAAATTGCTATATTCGTTCGAACCAAGAATGGTATTGTTACGGGTGGTAAAAAGGTCTCCGGGTATTTGCTTTGATCGTCGAAATTTCGATGTGGCTTCGAACACGATCGGTTTTTCATCGAACGCCGCGGGTAGACACGGCAGGAATTACTTACGTGTCTCTCGGTGTCCTAGGGGGCATGTTTGCGAGGACTCTCGTTTCTTTGGGACGTGCCACGGATACGGAGAAAACTGACTTGTGCGTCGTGTCGTCGAAAACCGGGAACAGATACCTCGCGCCGGAATGCCTTAATCTCGTTCCCATTAGCCACCTGACAAAGAGACATCGACGAAAATCAATTCGATCTTTCTCACCCGCAGGATCTAATCTATTCTCTTGATCTAATATTCGGCTCACGTTTCGTCGGTATAATCCGCGACGAAGAATGTATCCTCATCGATCGCCGTTTCGTACTCCAAATCCAGCTCGTAAACCCCTTGGTGAATCTGGCTCTCTAAATGGATCGTGAGAGTCCCTTTATCCTCGTCCAGGTCATAGTTCGTAATCGGTATTTTCGGTGGATCACCGTCGGTAGGCGACGATCCTGTTTCCACGGTTGTTTGCGTGGTAGTTTGTACAGTCGTCGGTTTCAAAGTCGTATTTTCAATTGACTGGTCAGTCATCGTCGTTGTCATTATCGTCGTCGTTTCGGTTATCATCGTCGTTTCCATTATTGTTTCCGTCGTCGTCGTCGTCGTCGTCGTCGTCGTCGTGGTCGTCGTTTGATCGTCGTCTTCTACGAGAGTCGAGGATTCAGACACACTTTCCATCTGTTCGTCGTCATCGTTATCATCCGTCGAGTTCTCCGTATCATTCACGGAACGTGACACTCGAACTCCTGCGGCGATTAAAATCTGTAAACGACATCCGGACTTCGATTTATCATTTATTTACCATATTCGTCGTTACGATCGTAGGGTATCATCGATCTCTTCTTTCTCGTCGTCGCTTCCAGACTCGACAGCGTGTAACTCGTCAAGGTAACGTTGCCCGCGCTCAACGTGAGTCTGTCCAGGCCCGTTGTGTCGTTTACTTGAAAGTCGATGACCACGCGGCCCTTCAGCCTGGACGATCCGTTAACGTCGACGTCCGGGACTAATTCCAGACNTCGTCGTCGTCGTCGTCGTCGTCGTCGTCGTCGTCGTCGTCGTCGTCGTCGTCGTCGTCGTTTGATCGTCGTCTTCTACGAGGGTCGAGGATTCAGACACACTTTCCATCTGTTCGTCGTCATCGTTATCATCCGTCGAGTTCTCCGTATCATTCACGGAACGTGACACCCGAACTCCTGCGGCGATTAAAATCTGTAAACGACATCCGGACTTCGATTTATCATTTATTTACCATATTCGTCGTTACGATCGTAGGGTATCATCGATCTCTTCTTTCTCGTCGTCGCTTCCAGACTCGACAGCGTGTAACTCGTCAAGGTAACGTTGCCCGCGCTCAACGTGAGTCTGTCCAGGCCCGTTGTGTCGTTTACTTGAAAGTCGATGACCACGCGGCCCTTCAGCCTGGACGATCCGTTAACGTCGACGTCCGGGACTAATTCCAGACGATATTTCAACGGATTAACAAACGGCGTGGCCAGGACCTCGTCGACGGCACCGTCGATCTCGTCGTCCGACAGGTCCACCGAGTCGTACGGCTGCCGAATCGAATTGGTAAATCATAAATTCGAAATCCCAACGTCCTCCCGCGGTTTCGCGTTACTCACTTTCCTCTTCGGCAAGGAATTGATGTACCATCCCAGGAATCCAGCGGCGACCACGCCGATGATAAAAACAACAACGATCCCCGCTATCTTTGTGTACGACAGGAACCAGCCATCGCCCCTCTTCAGCTCGATGTCGTCGCTGGTCATAAATTCCACCGGACCGCCACTGAACTGTGGCATGCTTTGAGCTAAACGGATCATTTCAAAATCCATCGTCAAACATTTCAGTCGTCTGTCCCCGATAAAATAATAACGAAATATCGAGCCACGATTTCCATCAGGAGACACGCGAATCGTATTACTGATAAAATGATACGAGTGATCGCGTTGTACCCAGCCCTCGGGACGATATTCGGGATTCCCGGCGACAGCGGGCTGTCATAATTCGCGTTACGTGACGCGTCGTCGTCTTCTCAAGGTACACAGCTAAGCCCCGACGTTACACGGGAAACAGCTTCTCAAGGCTCTCGACGTTACACGTTATTGGTAACATTTGCATAATCATCCGCCGAATGCGGTAACGCTTCCCCGCGACCTTAATTGAACTTTATCTATCGGTCATCCCGTGCGAAAAATAGTACCCCGATTAAATCGCATCGGTATGAATAAACAATGATAGTCCCGTTGCCGAGAGATCTCCGTGTCGCGTACAATTGATCCGACATCTAACTGTAACGCCGTGATTGACTCGACGTCTCCTAACGGATTAACGTAATTCGCGGTGGGACGTGACCGAACTGTTCGGACACGCGTAAAACGTGGCGTCGAAGTGGCGAACGCATTGTGCCACGGGATTCTTATCGCGTGGCAACGCGATTTTAATAGCAGCCGCAACAGTTTTATAAAACTCGATACGCGTTCATTGTTCAAGCGGAGGTACAGCCCGTACAGGATTTACTGGCGGTGTTCGAGCGACATTGAATTACTCCAGCGGGGGAATAAGTACCTGGGACGTGTACGCGTACATAAGTACCTGGGACGATAGCGCGTGCGACGCGGCCGAAGGTTACTACACCGCGTCGCCGGATTACGTATTACGCGAATAAACGGACGTGCGGTTTTTTCACGACACGGACACGGTTTTACACGTTGTGTCACGTGGTACGTGATCGACCGTGTAAACAAACTGGCCTTTGCACAACAGTTGTTTAACAAACTCCGTCGGGCATTATGGGAGCCTCGATAAGGCGTGACGACGGCGGAACGACAGTTTTAACGATAGCCGATTTATGGTAATTGCCACGGGTAAATGCTGCCCGTTAGAATTATCGTCGACTCGTTAACGACGATGTAATTAAATATAAAGAGGGGAATAATCGTCTTGGGGGTTAATTGTCTCCGTAGCAAATAGAGCGACGCGTTCTTGAGAACGCGTTGAATCGCGCATGGAAAGTGTCCGCCTGCTTCCGCGGTTACACGTGTAACGCGGATCGTCGCTGGTGCAACTGTGCCGCATAATAACTGTAATCGCACGCTTCCTCTTAGGATTGCACTATACGATCGGACGTACACGACGAGTCCTAGGCTCGTCCATTGATCGGAAACTTACAAATGCGAGTCCGGGTCGTTCTCACTGTTTTAAGATCCTCGGTTATCGTCGATATCGCGCGTTGCGGTTACGCTCGAGAGACACGCGGCAATTATCGTTATCGAAGAGAACAGCGACAACAGGAACGTCTTCGGGCGATCGTATCTCCGATTTTAATGAACGATGAGACAAATAGAAAAATGTTTCGAACAACCGACCTTCGGGTATTCAAACTATTTTTTAATCGCGCTGTATATAACGATAAGAGCCGAGGCGAATCGCGATGGATTTTTAAGCCACTCGGTGATAGAAGCCATTGTGTGCCTCCGTGTGCATTTCATTAAAAGATAAAACTTACAATGGCAGCGATAATGGTTTTACCGCCGGTGGAACCTGAATGCCGAATTTTACTGCTCGAATGCCTTCGGCATGTTTCGACGATAAAACGCGCGAGGAGAAATAAATTAGAAACAACGAAATTGACTTCACTCCTCGGTGACGGTTTGAATGATGAACGGTGTAAAAGGCAACTCGCTATCTCTGGCTCATAAATATTCGTTTAGAAATATGTTTTAACATTTTGTTTGAATTTACTACGTTCCACGGCTGTCGCGCATTTTTATCTCCTCATTAACATATACTACGCGGTTCTGTAACGCGCTCCCGATGGCCACCTACGCCCGTTCGAAATTCAATCCCCCATCGAACGTCTATTACGAGTGTGTTCATCCAAGTTATTTCTCGTATGATCGTCGGTCTTATTTAAGTTGCGCATCGGACGATCATTCGAGTCGTTGTAATCGCCGGATAATGAACGGCAATTAAAATTCCAACGATGAACGCTCGGTAGGTAAACAGTTACCAAGCATGATCGTCCCGTGAATGAAATGAAAATGAATTCACTTACAACTTCTGCGTCCATAATCCTGCCAGCTGGAAATGGATCCTCGGCTCATGTGATCAGCTTCCGGTTACTTCGATTCCCGTGAAACTACTAGATTGATCGCGTGCGACAGGCGACGGTATGCCTCGGGAAAGATGATCTAAACCGCGGAAAGAAACCGTGCGCGCGAACAGATAATAGAAGAGAAACGAAGAAAAAACAGAACGATGAGTCGAAATTTCCGTCGACGGCAAGTACGTCGCGCGCTTCGTTCATACAGGTGCAACGCAATTAGTCGTTCCACCTACAATGCAACACGGCGAACTGGCACACCGAATACTGTTTGCCTCCCCACTTTTTTCAATCGTCTCGCCACGGTCTCAGGTATCGTTCCACTCTTTCGCTCGTAATTCCTTCCTTCCTTCTTCTCGTTTCGTGCGGAAACAAATGCACAAGGAAGAAAGAAATCCGATTTCAGGGCCGCCGAGGTAGCATGATCGTTCCAATTCACCGTATCGCTCTTTATCGTGTTACATTTTTATATTCGCGTGGAAATAGTATCATGCCCGATTCGATCCAGGCGCACGGGAAATACGCGAAAACAATATGGTAAATTGCGTTACGCTCGGGGATCGGTTTGTTAATACGAATAGAAACGGCGAATCAAGGGTGATTAGGGTAATGATGAAAATAGCCGGCCGGTCAATTCAGCGGGGTTCGCCATGACGAAAGTCGAAGAAAATATGTGACCCGGCTACCTACATACGCTTGTTTGTATACCCGCGGCTAAACGGGCCGAGGAAACAGCGCACAAAACCCGGACAAAGGTAAAACGTTTCTAATTGACATCGAATCGGAAGCGAGCGCTAAGCTCGCTCCTGAATTGACGGGCTTTTCATCCGCTAAACGAATACACAATGGTTCCTCTGGTAGCATACGCGGAGTAGCTCGTGGCATCTCAATTTCCATTGATGGCCTACGGGATTGGCCATTGACGTTACGCGCTCCTCGTCATCCGTCACCGACGGGCACCGTCGCCGTGATTAGGCCCTTTTGTGACGTCCACCTCGATGGAATTGGATAATGGACGACGATCCACCGATTACGCGGCTAAGTGGATCTAAGCGCTTTGAATCCCGCCAGCTTCGGACGCCAATCCGCCGCGGTTTACCCCCTCGGTCACGTGATCGTTCACGTTTTCTCCGCTCCCTGTGTTCCGTTACACTTTTTTACGTTCGCATTTTTTTCAACGGTTTCCATCCCGGCCGACTGGTCCAGCTGGAAAAAGCAAGAAGCTGGAGGGCAGTTCGCGAACGGCTGCGTACCGGCGCGGTCCTAACACGAATATTGGTATCACCGGTATCGAGATCAAGCGGTTACGAACTGCATGCAACTACGGACGTGCTGGACGAGGATAGCGAAGTAACGAATAAATAAGTCGTACACGTGGAAAATCCCTGAAGGGACATCGAACGTTCGTTCTAAATCGTTCTGTTGCTCCTAGGAGAACCATGAGGTGGATAGCAGCCGTCGCCGGGTTTTTCCTGCTCCTGGTCCTGCCCCGGGAGATCGAGGGCTACCCCGTAAGTAATCGAGCTTGCCGGTAAAATCCGAATCTTAAGAAGCATTTGAAAATCCAGAAAAATGGATTGGTCGAATCGGCGGACAGCTGGAGAGCAAAACGGAGCATAGACGTGAATGACATTTATGAGAAGGAGGAGAAGATGCGCCGTCACAGGCTGCCGGAGGACATGTCACCGTCCAGCTATCACCTCGAGCTCGAGCCGTTCGTCGCTAATCCTTACGAGTTCAAGGGCCGGGTCAGGATCAATGTCACCTGGTTCGTCAGCAGCGACAGGCTCACCCTGCGCGCTGAGCAGAATCTCAAGATCACCAAGTGCAGTGCCAGACTCGTGCAACTGTCGGAAGAGGAGAGGTGAATAAAAACCGTAGAACGATCAGATCGAAACGATTGTAAACGTATGTTTATTTGAAATAAAAAAGAGAGAAGGGATTGCCTCTGATGGACGTGAACATCGCGAGGATCAACCTGCCCAGCGAAGCGAAGCCTTGGTACACGTTCCACTTCGAACAGATCCTGATGAACGGTAGCGCCTTCGAGATAGACATCACCTTCTCGGGACAGTTCACCACCGACAGGACCATCGGATTCTTCAAGAGCGAGTACCAAGACCCGGATGGAAACAGATAGTAATTAGCGATGATCTATGAAAATGTGGGGAACAGAGAATTGATTGTCCGTTTGTTTTAGCCCGATCGTGGGTACCAATTTCAGGCTGGGATACGCTCACGGTGTGTTCCCTTCTATGGACGAGCCGTCTTACAAAACGACGTTCAGGCTGAGCGTGCTTCGCCCGAAGGACATGACCGCGCTCTCGAACACTCCCCTGGAGACCAGCAAAGAGGCGTAAGTTATTTTTAATTCCAACAGAGTTCTTCGAATAATTTGTTGCCGTACCCTCAGAGAGGGTCACCCAGACATGATCTGGGATCACTTCGCGGAGACACCGAAAATTTCCACGTACCAGCTGGCTCTGTTGATATCGAACCTCGAGAGCATCTCGCCCACGCAGGAGATCAATGAAATGGATGGGAGGAAGTTGGAGATCAAGGTGTGGGGTCGGAAGGAATTCCTGAAAAATTTGAGAGACGTGCCCGACAAGGTTGTCAGGATCGTCAATTATTTCCAAGATTACTTCAACAGCTCGATCGGCTTACCGAAGCTCGACTTGATGGCAGTGCCTACGTACAACGCGGCTAAACCGTCCGACAGTTGGGGTCTGATGCTTTTCAAGTACGTAGACCATAAAATATGTTTCGAAACGTCGATCCCCTAAAAATGATCTAAATACAGGGAGAGCGAACTGAGCAGCCCGTCGGTCTGGAACACAGCTTACGAGCTGGTTTACCAATGGATCGGCCAGTACATCACCCCGAGTCAATGGACGAGCGGTACATCGGTTAACAAAGCGATCAACTCGTTCCTAGCTTCGATGGCGACGGTTGACGTACGTATGCTTACCGTCAATTATCCTTTATATTATTCTATAAAATCGTATCATTTATAGATTAATCCGGACGAGATGGAAGGCAAGTGGCCGATGACAATGCTGTATTCTCTCTACTACGAATTCGGGAAATACGAGCCATTCTCTAGGGTGAACGGTATCAGAAACGAGGCAACGTTGGCAAAAGGTAGGCAGGCAATCGTCCCGATCAACGGATGGATTCACAGGACTAATTACGTTATTTTTGTCGCAGAGGAACTGGTGTTCCGTATGTTCAATTACACTTTCGGGAAGGATCTGTTTCAAAAAGGGATCAGACATTTCTTTCGATCGTGCTCGCAAAAGTAGTAACCGTTTATTGTCTATTAGCCGGGAATCAAGTGTCCACGTTATCCCATCGACTTAGGAAACGTTGGTTCCCGGTTACACCCGTCGACTTGCCCTCCGATCCTGATCAGAGTTTGATATCGTTTTTCGTTTAGGGACACGCGTAAGTTCTTCGCGGATGAGATTTACAGCAGGCTGAACGACGTGGCGAACGAGTCTGGCATCCTGCCGGCTAGCGACCTGACGATAAACAGCATCGCGGCGCGATGGGCCAACCGGGACCGAGTACCGCTGGTTACGGTCAACCGTAATTATGAAACTCGCACGATTACGTTCAGCCAGGTATGCGGTTGCCTGTCTATTACGATCGTAAATGTTATCGGGAGAAGAGACGTTGCTCGCCTCAGGGACGCGAGAGAATGATTTTCGCACGGATAACGACGTCGGCGTAGAGGAAACGCGCTGAATTCATTTCGCTTTGAAACCGACTCGATCCTCTCTTCTTGCATAACTTACTTAATTATTTTCACGAAACGTTTACCTGGCCTGTTTTTCATTTTCCATCGGAAGCAACGAGGTCAGTTAATTTTTATTTATTTTACGCGCGCGGTCGTCTTGAGCCGCGCGTTAGCCGCGTCGCAAACCGGACGGATGCGCGGCAATTTATCGTGCAGACGTAGGAATACAATGAGAAAGACTCTGCCCTTGAATGCGGAAAAATCATTCGAGAAACTATTAAAGCAATCTTAATCGAGTATAGTGTAATCAAAATGATAACTTAAAAATCTGATATCCTCCCGGTAGGCGGTGGGTCATTAATGGTTACGTTAACGCGTTTAATCTCTGAGGTCGCATCGTTTAACTGTCATTAAACAATTTTTTAGCATACCAATTAGACGATCATACATATGATAAAGTATAGAACGCGTAACAATTATTTAAGCGAAGCCCCGTGCTTACGTAATACAATTAATTGTATATCGTTTTACAGAAAGTTTATCTGAGAGAGAGTCCGAAAGTTTTCACTGCCAGAGTCCCGCACGAGTGGGACGTGCCGTTGGTGATGATGTCCCAAGGAAAATTAGAGTACCAACCGCCTTGCCGGCTGTGGCTCATCAAGGACAAGAAGGATAAGAATCTTACCATTCCGGACACCGTCGATGACGATCAGTTCGTTATCGTAAATCCGGAGGAGATAGGTAACACATATAAATTAGGACAGATATACATATTGTACATACATTTTCGTTGAACCTCTACAGGCATGTTCCCCGTTAACTACGACACGTGCAACTGGAAAATGCTGTCGCAGTTCTTGCAAGGCCCGGAGCGTGAAACGATTCCCGTTTTAACCAGAGCGAAGCTTCTTCACGACTCTTGGAACCTGGCGTATTCCGGTGAACTCTGCTTCAGCATCGCGTTAAATATGACTCTGTTCTTGAAACAGGAAAGAAGCCACGTGGTCTGGGAGCCGGTCTTCATGATGATCGATCATATCGGCAGGCGCATCGAGGGCTTCGATGTTTACCCGAAATTCGAAGTAAGCTCGCGATATAGCTTTTAGGAAGTAGAACAGATATCAGAACTGAATTTGTTTACCTCCTGGAACTTCTATCTGAAGAGCGATTAAAATTAATTAATTTGAAAAATTGAAGCGAATACATACGTAAAGCAAGTAATTTGATAATGCGTAAGACGGGAAATTGTAGGAAAAAATAAAGTACAAAAAGCGGAGATACTTAACAACTTCGTGTATGTACATGTGTGTGAATTTTATCGATTTTTCATTGACTTATTCTTGATTTCTTTCATCAGGCTTATACGCGAACGCTGTTAAAACCTTTGTACGAAGAGCTTAACAAGACCGTGGACCCGAACGAACCATCTTGGAAGACTCACATGCGGAGCATGGCCAAGAGCTTCCTTTGTCGAGCCGGATACGAGCCGTGCG
Source organism: Ceratina australensis (assembly GCA_004307685.1). NCBI lineage: Eukaryota > Metazoa > Arthropoda > Insecta > Hymenoptera > Apidae > Ceratina > Ceratina australensis. The sequence goes on along the minus strand of SHCU01000049.1, from coordinate 14,375 downwards.
TAAAAGAGGCGAGGGATCAATACAAGAAATGGCTGATCGATGAGGATCCGGATAAAGGAAACCCGTTCGTATTCCATTCGCCATATCTCCGAATGTCTGCTATATAAATTAAATGACATCCCGTTTTACAGAGTTGCCAACGAGTTTATCTGTCCAGTATTCAAATGGGGCACCGAGGAGGAGTGGGAATTCGGACTTCAGCGTGTTATAAACTTCCCTCAAAGCAGTCCCGAGAGGAAGCAAAATGAAAGGACCTACCTTCTGAAGTCGTTAGCCGGCTGTCCGAAGCACGCGTGCAAAGTCCAAAGGTAACGTACATTCTCCTTCGGTGCTATGATAAACGTGATTCGGGATACTGATCGTCGTTGATATTTTTACAGATTGTTGAACACCGTGCTTCTTGATAAGGACAAGAACACGTTCTCGGATTCAGATATCCAATTGATATTAGTTACGCTGAGCAGCGGGGCAGCCAGCACGAATCTATACGAGTTCTTGGTGGACAATTTCGACACCGTGAAAAAGAGATTCGGGGACAAACCGTATCTCTGGGACCGCCTAATGGAATCGGCGTTCTCTTCGGTCAGCACTCAAAAGGAACTCGAGATGGTGCAGAAACTGTTCCAGAATGATATGGACGAGTCCCGGTCAAATCTCAGGATACGGACGAACTTTGAATGGAACGAGAAGAACCTACCGATGATCGACGCTTGGCTCACGGAAAATCTGCCTGAAGAGGAACTGAAAGCTATTGAGAGAGCAGCGACTCCTGCCATGTAGGCGTCACTTTCCGTGAAGTGATTGCATGTTATACCTCTCGTCCACCGCTTCGGGTTTAGACGTACGTATAAATAACACTGAACCAGCGTCACCTGGATGGTTGTTAATAATGATAATTAATCGAATCGCTAGTACAATCACCGATGGAAGATC
>SHCU01000049.1:0-13421 GCA_004307685.1 Ceratina australensis | reverse complement strand
GGATGGTTGTTAATAATGATAATTAATCGAATCGCTAGTACAATCATCGATGGAAGATCGAATATGATTAAGTACTAATAGAGAAATAATATAGTTTATATTTTGTCTATATTTATAAGATGCGTAAACGTGCTCGACGTTGAACGGATATTACTTTGTACGATCGAATAATTAAAATCTATTTGTAGATCACCGTAGCGGTTTACCATATAAATACATATTCTGTCGGTCATTCCAGCTTGAGTTTCGACCCGATTACAGCACGTATTGTTATTTCTCAATAAAACTCATCTAGTCCGAAGTATTAGTTCCCAATGTATTCTTTAATCATTTTTATATCCTGTAGCTTACTTGAAGTTTAAATAAAGATCTAACTCTAATGCCCGATCCCTCTAACGAGCCTAGTTAACTTTCGAATAATTTGTAAGCCGATAGCTTCTACAGCCGAGGTGCAACATTTCTGTATAATCAAATATGTGTCATGCCTGCTGTTTGAATCGACGTCAGATCTGCTTCTGACATATCAGGGCTACCTGTCCAGGTCGAGGCCAAGATTCTATTCCAAGGATCAAACTGCTTTTTGATACAGGACCGAAAGGATGGTCGCGGGACTATAACAGATGCGGTGGTTCCATCTTCTTCAAGATAAATTCATAAACGATTTCGAAGTATCCTGCGTGATCCTCTCAAGAAAATTCATGATACAGCATGAAAAAACGGTATCGCCTATATTAACAGTAGAAACAGACGGTCGCGATGTTATCAGTAGACGAAAAAAGGCTTCCGAAGCCCTGTACGCTCCTTTCAAGCAACAGGTTCATCTCGCCATCAAAAAATTTCTCAAGGACCAAAGTCTCCAGCATCAGTGAGGTGATATAAGTGCTTAAAGCTTTATTACTTAAGTACGATACTCCTTGTAAAATCTTATGTAACTTTTAGAATTGCATTAATAAAGATATAGTTTAAACGAAACCGGAATGTGTTGTTACTTACCATGAACATTATCCATATCCAATTCCTTTTCCAAGTCATATTCACTTAGCATAAGATAAAATAGAAATTTGAGGAATTCTTGGAACCGTGACGTCACAGCAGGTGTTAGTGCCACTTCCTAACGCTTTATGTTCTCCTGATACAAAGTCGAACTTTTGGCCAAAACTTTTCTGAAAAATTGGATTTTGTATTAGGAGAACATAAGGTATCAGGAGGTATGCTGCGCCGTCAAGAATATCATTTAGTGCTACCTCCTGTGCTATTATATTCTCCTGATACAAAATCGAACTTTTGGCCAAAACTTTTCTGAAAAATTGGATTTTGTATTAGGAGAACATGATAACGTAGGAGGTGGAGTTCCAGGAGTAGCGGGTAGGCAATTAAATAGACACTAAGATATATATTTGACGAGATTTTTATTTGTCTCTTAAATAAATTACAAAATAAAATAATCTGATATTTGTATAATTTCACTTAAGACTAAAAGGGTTAAAATTTATTTCCATTCATTCATTAATCAGACTGTATTAATCATACAAACTTAATCATACAAAATTACAATTCATATTGTATGTACGTATGGAGAATATGAAAATCCGGGCTGCAGCTCACTCGTTTCCTCTCTGGCCAAGAGGAGAGATTCGTCTCTCCTCGGTACTCTGCCTCTATCCATTGTAGATCACCGCGTATGCTATGCAACCGAAACGCGAGTTTCGCTGTTCCCTAACGCGTAGCGCCACGATCGAAATTCCTCGATATCCAACCACACCGAGCGAGCGGATACGGCGTCACGTGGGCAAGCAAGCGCTCGGAGAAACCTGGCGCCCTGGTGGCGGTCTTTGGGGCAGCCATATTTTCTCTCGTGGGTTTCAGTGACGAAGGTAGTGATCCGCTGACAAACTCTGGGATGCGCCGTTCGAAGACGTTCGCACGCGTTTTTTACTCGTAAATAAGTGTTAGGTGCGATCATGGCCAAAGGGAATAAGAATCTGACCGGAAGGCGGTCGTCGTCCCGTAATACGAAACCCTACGACGCAAACAATGTGAGTAACAACTTCTTGGCACGAGTCCCCCGTGGCAGAAGCGAGCCCGCACCTCCGCATCCAACGGTCCTTCGCGCCTTACCGCCCGAATTAGACTCGGCGACGAATTTACGCTGCACGGCGGACCTCCTCCGGGATACCCCACGCGCGAACACCCTTTTTCTAAGATGCACTTTCGTGGAGTCTAGGCGATGTCACGGTTATGTGAGTCCACTCGGTAACCTCAATCTATCCCATACTACCTCGCCAGCAGATATCCGCCGAGACGCCTATAGCATCCAACCTTGAAACGCGATTCCTTACGAGGAAATTCCTCCGAGCGTCTGACGAGCCGCTCGGCCCGCTCGCACGCTCCTCGTTCTGTCAACTCAGGGATTATTAAAATCCTGTCCGTGCGCCGTGCACGTTCTAATACACGGAAAAGGCACGCGTAACTTCGAACGATCGCGTTTTGCGCAAATTCATGCAACACCTCGTAATCTCTTTTACCGATCGTTTTTTACGAAAAATTATTATGCACGCTTTCGATTCGATTGATTCGCGGAACGCGCAATTCGATCAATTTATTTTCCGATCGAACGCCTCAACCTCCGACACTAATAACGACTTCGCCTTATATATCGCGATTGTTACTATGTTTACGCAATTAGACGTATTTGTTTGGCATAATATTTTTAGCTGAACCTTATACTTTAATAGATAATTTCCTCACCCGTGATTTTCTCTATATTTACTTCATCGCGCCTCGCGTCAATTGATTTTTAGAAAAACGAAACGTCCATTTTTTCTTTTAACACTTGTTTCATACAAAAACATTTAGCGGCTAAGCATCACCCGAATCTGCGTTAGACTCTTGGTTCACCCGTTGTCACTTCATTTTTATTGCAGTCTTTTGTAAAGAAAGTGGCAACTAAAGTAACAGATCTCATACCGCAAAGATCATGGATCAGTAAATGGTTTAACACATCTCAACACGAAGAAGACGATTTAGAGGACAATGATAATCCTGAAGAAGTCGAGTCAGAGGAGGATATACAGAAACCTCCACCCATGAAGCGACCATGTATCCGTATGGATGTTCCCCATCCACCTGGTACATTCTCGATTCAGCCAAGAGCTAAATCAACAAAGCCGAATAGCACGGCCAGTCCAACTAAACAACAATACTCGATTCACGACGAGACGGTAAATATTGTAACGTAGAAAGAAAGTCGAACGTTCGATCCAAGAGTCATTGCCAATTAATCGTTTCCCTGCAGTCCGAAGACTTTTGTAAACCTGTAATGGCTGGCCCGAGTGGGATGAGCCATTTAGTATCATCTACGCCCGCGACACATTCAAACATCAGGAATACAGGATCTGAAAGGTCCGAGTTAAATTCATTAGTTTCTGCTACGAACAATGGAACGGCAAACGGCATGGATGACAACTCGGAATCCAGCGAGAGCACGAGCGGTTGCAGCTCTCTTATACCGCAAACCAATAGACAGGAAGCTCCGTCAAATGTTTCTTACAATTCCCAATTTGCTAGTAATAAAAGATTTCATGATGACAAATTAACTTTTAGTAAGTAATACAAACCAAACGCTTTATCTCCTCAAGATTCACTTGATCCAACGTAACGTTCTGTTTTTCTCTTTTCAAGCAAATCATATGCAGTCTCCGAGATCCTTGTTTTTAGATAATACTGCTCGGGACTCTTTAAGTAGTCGTAGACCAAGTTTCAATGCGTCCGTTATGACTAACACGCCGGATCGTGGTTCTCCTTTGGCATCGCCTTTCTACAGTGGGAATATCACTTTCGGTGGGGCAAATGCAGCTGGTCTTTATAAGCGAGGTCGCAATTTGTTCAACAGTGCGAACGAAGTATGAACAAAGTTTTCAAATCGTCCCCCTTCGATCCATTTCGAAACTATTTACAAAAACATGTATCATCGATTTCAGGTTCAACTTCCAGTTCCTAAAAGAACGTCCGTTGAAGTGAAACCATCTACCGCGGCAGGAGTTGATTCATCCGGAATGAGTCAAACTGCAAAAAAAATATTGGAAGCATTGGAACACTTCTCGTCGCCGATAACCGATGCTAAAAAGATTCCTTTGAAGATGATGAACAACACCTCGTTGACAAGTAGGAAGAGAACGAGGGAGGAGACGGGGCCCACGAAAGTGGGATTACGTCATTTAACCCGTGAATTAACCGTTCCGACGGTACCCGATATACTGAAATTAAGACGTCGCCAGAAGTTGCAAGATTCGACTGCCGCGGCTAGAAGAATTGTTTCGGCTCGTAGCGAACCGCCAACTCCGCAAGAATATCAACTCAGGTGAATAGAAATAATATAATTGTATGCCAAATTGCATTGATCTTATATTAATTATTACAAACTTTACAGGACGCAAGAGACGAGGAAGGACCATGCGTTTAAATGTAAAGGAACATATCTTGTAGAGGAGACAGTCGAGCCAGTCAATTTACCAAATATACCTTTGCCAATATCTTCGTTACCGAATTTCAACTTCATGCAACCTGCGACTCCGAGTACAGCGGAGAAGACTAGTACAGATAATGGGAATACCTTCGTGTTCACGAGCCCTATTAAGATATCGAACGCTGTGAAGGATCTGAAGTCCATCAACAACTTTACGTTCAGTAGCCCGATCAATGCTGACAGGCAACCGACTGAAGACTCGGGATCACCGCTGAAGAGAACCGATGTTAAATCCAATGCACCTCCTAACGAATGTGTACCTCCTGTGGCGCAGAACTTCGTGTGGTCTGGTTCATCGACAGCACCTAGACCAAAGGAGAAAGTAAAGAGCAATCTCCAAAAAGTGGGAAGCGTCATGGATGTGCTTGGCAAGAGGACTGAAAAATCGTGCGACGTGAATACGAGCAAGGAATCGAAGAGTAAAACTATGTTCGATACAATGAAAGAAGATGGTGTTAAAAATCGTGCGGATACGCAAGAAATGAACTCGGTCTGGGAATGTCCCGAGTGTCTGTCCAAGAACAGCAGCAACGAGGCGCAATGCTTTGCTTGTAAAACTACGAGATCGAATCTAAAAGACAAAAAAACTTCTGTATTGTCGTCGGTATCGAGTAACGCGAATGAATCAAAGACTGCGGCAGATGACAATTTTGGATCTCAGTTTAAACTTAAGGATACCCAGTGGGAATGCACGTCATGTTTTGTAAGGAACAAGCAAACCGATGTTAAGTGCGTCGCGTGTAATACGCTTAAACCGGACGCGAGGCAAGAAACTAAATCGAACGCTGTTGGCGATAATAAACAGGTGGATAAGACTTGGGATTGTTCTGATTGCAAGTCGAAAAACCCAGAGACCTCGACGACGTGCTCTACTTGCAATACGTCGAAATCAAAGATGATCGATTCACAGACAACTAAGAATGTTACCGAGAATAAAACGGTTGAACCCTATTGCGTCCTACCGAAGTTTAATGACGATAATATAATTAAATTTAAAGTCACTAAAGATATGTGGGAATGCCCCAGCTGTATGGTAAGAAATCCTACCTCTGCCGAATCTTGCCCGTGTTGTCACACGACCAAACCTAATGTTGGAGATGTAGTCAAGAGTACTCCTCCTGCAGCCCCGCTCGCGAATGGATTTGGCGATAAGTTCAAGAAGCCTGAAGGAGCGTGGAGTTGCGATACTTGCATGGTCCAAAACGAGTCGAATGTTACCGAATGCGTAGCCTGTGGCGGGTTAAAACCGGGAGCGAAGAAAGCAGGGAGTACGACGCCTGCAACTACTAGCTCCAGTTTACAGTTTGCTTTCGGGATGCCTGCGAACACCGGTGGCTTCAAATTTGGTATAGACAAGGCCGGTCAGGAGAAAACTGATACAACGACGTCCACGAATGGATTTAAATTTGGTGATGCTCCGCAAAGCGGTTCAACCGGACAATTCACGTTTGGTATTCAAAAAGAGGAAAAGAAGACCGAGGAACAAAAATCCGAGAACACTTCAACGTCGGGTAATGGATTTGGTTTCCCGACCGGTGAAAAGACTGACGCGAAACAGAACTTGGAAACGACCGGGACGAAACCGACACCCGTTTTCACGTTCGGTGTTCCTAAGAGCGACAGTGCCACAATTGGAAGCGATAAACAGCCGCAAACAAACGTGACCGCTTCTACAACGGTTTCGCCAACCTTCACCTTCGGCGCTCCTAAACCGGCGACCGTACAATTGGATATGAAAGAGCAGAAAGAAAGTTCTTCGACTGGAAATTCCGTGACAGAAGCTTCGAAGCCGAACAAAGAGACTACCATACCAACACCCGTATCTACCTTATCTTCCATAACTCCGAACGTAACCCAGGAACCTAAACCGGTCGCTACATTCCCGTTCGGTTTGCCGAGCGGTACGGTCGCGATCAGCAGTACCACGACCGTCGTTTCAAGTCTTCCATCCTCCACTCAATCTTCCTTTATGTTCATGGAACCGAAAGCAGCTACACAGACAGCACCAAGTATGGCATTCAATCAACCTACAACGACAACTACGGCATCTACTTTATCTAATACCTTCAAATTCGGTGAGAGCAAGTCGAAGGAGGAAATGAATAAGACTTTCGGCGATCTGCAAAACGCCTCCTCCAGGACATCGTTGTTCTCGAATATGGCCAGTTACCCGACACCGTTGTTCACCAGTAACGATGCGAAAGCCACACCGACGTTCGGACAGACATCGACGGGAAACAACGAGAAGCCCACGTTCGGAGCCGCGAGTACGAGCAAACCTTCCACGTTCGGTACCGCGAGCACGAGCAAACCTTCCACGTTCGCCATGCCGGACAGCAAAGTACCGGCGTTCGGCAGCACGGAAAGTAAGCCTTCGATCTTTGGTTCGACCGAGACGAAGATGCCTGTGTTCGAAAGCACGGAAAATAAACCGGCGTCTTTGTTCAATCCGACTCCGCAAGTGGCAACTAGCTCGACTCCGACACCGACGCCTTTCGGCACACCATCATCTGCCCCGAGCCTGTTCGGTGCACCGTCGTCCGTCACTCCCGTCTTCGGTAACACCGCCGCCACTCCGACGTTCACCACCGAGTCGACGTCGAACATATTCGGGTCCACTTCGAAGACAAACGGAACCACCACGCCGAACACGAACTTGTTCTCGTTCGGCACTACTCCTGCTCAGCCAGTAGCGAAACCGGCGACCGGGTTCAACTTCTCCGCCGGCGCTAATCCCACTGAAACTCAGAAACCGTTGTTCACGTTTGGCAGTACCTCGACTACACCGCAAACTGGAAATTTATTCGGGAATACGTTCAACAACCCGGCGTCGAGCAACGCCCCTGGGTTTACATTCAACGCACCGAAACCGGAGGCACCGACATTCGCCCAGCCCCCGGCTACGAATACAATTTTCGGAACATCGCAACCCGATGCACAAAATCAAGCGTCCTCGTCGTTCTCGGCTGCCCCGGCGAACACTGGGTTCAATTTTGGGGCTGCAGCCACTTCTGCTTCGTCTACCGGTGGTTTTAACTTCGGCGCGGTAAGCGTAAAGATAACACAAGTTTAGAAATCGGATATTCTTAACGGTCGAATTAATCGCATTTAATCCTTCCAGGCACCCGCTTCAGCACCGTCAACGGGATTCAACTTCAATCCGCCTAACAGTACACCGACATTCGATCCTAACACTCCGCCGTCGTTTAACTTCACTGGCGGCAATGCGCCTACGGGATTCAAGTACGTATAAATTACGAACGAGAGAATCTTTGATAACTGTATTAAAAGTATAAGGTTCCAATTGTGATCGTTATAATTTCAGTGCTCCTCCCATGCCGCAACGGAAAATCAAGAAGGCTGTTAGAAGAATACGGGCAAGTACCTCGAAACCCTAAATGCACATTTCGCTCGGATGCATTTTTTTTTTATATATATATATATGTCTCGATTTCATGCAACCGTGCGCACGAACAAGTTTTTTGGATATACGCTAAAGTTACAGTATGATACAGTGAAAATATCATATACCGACCGGTCGCATATACGTGGTGGTATACCAAGCATTTTTCTGTAATATATTAATCTGTCAATGGGGATACACATGCTTGCGTACAACCACTTGTGTTCTACAGGATCTGTATAAATTATAAATTATTTAAATTATACAATAATAACGAGAAAAGATACTTAGACGTTGGCATGAAGCCACTTTCGCAAATAAGAGACGGATCATAAAATGCTTCGAAGGAGGAAATGAATAAGACTTTCGGCGATCTGCAAAACGCCTCCTCCAGGACATCGTTGTTCTCGAATATGGCCAGTTACCCGACACCGTTGTTCACCAGTAACGATGCGAAAGCCACACCGACGTTCGGACAGACATCGACGGGAAACAACGAGAAGCCCACGTTCGGAGCCGCGAGTACGAGCAAACCTTCCACGTTCGGTACCGCGAGCACGAGCAAACCTTCCACGTTCGCCATGCCGGACAGCAAAGTACCGGCGTTCGGCAGCACGGAAAGTAAGCCTTCGATCTTTGGTTCGACCGAGACGAAGATGCCTGTGTTCGAAAGCACGGAAAATAAACCGGCGTCTTTGTTCAATCCGACTCCGCAAGTGGCAACTAGCTCGACTCCGACACCGACGCCTTTCGGCACACCATCATCTGCCCCGAGCCTGTTCGGTGCACCGTCGTCCGTCACTCCCGTCTTCGGTAACACCGCCGCCACTCCGACGTTTACCACCGAGTCGACGTCGAACATATTCGGGTCCACTTCGAAGACAAACGGAACCACCACGCCGAACACGAACTTGTTCTCGTTCGGCACTACTCCTGCTCAGCCAGTAGCGAAACCGGCGACCGGGTTCAACTTCTCCGCCGGCGCTAATCCCACTGAAACTCAGAAACCGTTGTTCACGTTTGGCAGTACCTCGACTACACCGCAAACTGGAAATTTATTCGGGAATACGTTCAACAACCCGGCGTCGAGCAACGCCCCTGGGTTTACATTCAACGCACCGAAACCGGAGGCACCGACATTCGCCCAGCCCCCGGCTACGAATACAATTTTCGGAACATCGCAACCCGATGCACAAAATCAAGCGTCCTCGTCGTTCTCGGCTGCCCCGGCGAACACTGGGTTCAATTTTGGGGCTGCAGCCACTTCTGCTTCGTCTACCGGTGGTTTTAACTTCGGCGCGGTAAGCGTAAAGATAACACAAGTTTAGAAATCGGATATTCTTAACGGTCGAATTAATCGCATTTAATCCTTCCAGGCACCCGCTTCAGCACCGTCAACGGGATTCAACTTCAATCCGCCTAACAGTACACCGACATTCGATCCTAACACTCCGCCGTCGTTTAACTTCACTGGCGGCAATGCGCCTACGGGATTCAAGTACGTATAAATTACGAACGAGAGAATCTTTGATAACTGTATTAAAAGTATAAGGTTCCAATTGTGATCGTTATAATTTCAGTGCTCCTCCCATGCCGCAACGGAAAATCAAGAAGGCTGTTAGAAGAATACGGGCAAGTACCTCGAAACCCTAAATGCACATTTCGCTCGGATGCATTTTTTTTTTATATATATATATATGTCTCGATTTCATGCAACCGTGCGCACGAACAAGTTTTTTGGATATACGCTAAAGTTACAGTATGATACAGTGAAAATATCATATACCGACCGGTCGCATATACGTGGTGGTATACCAAGCATTTTTCTGTAATATATTAATCTGTCAATGGGGATACACATGCTTGCGTACAACCACTTGTGTTCTACAGGATCTGTATAAATTATAAATTATTTAAATTATACAATAATAACGAGAAAAGATACTTAGACGTTGGCATGAAGCCACTTTCGCAAATAAGAGACGGATCATAAAATGCCATTGCATTGCTAAAATACCTTTGCCCGACACAAGACGCTATATATGTATACATATATATGTACTGACGTGACAAACTAATTTTTGCTGAAAGGAAGGGAGGACAAGAACCGTGCGGAATAGCTCGATAAGGTGAAACGTAAAAACGAATCACCGGAAACGCACGCAAAGATTTATCGAGCACGATAATTGAGAGTGGGAGCCATATCCCTCAGGTAAGTACAGGTCATTCACAACTCGTGACAATGTTTTTATAACAGAGGGGAGAGGTAAACGAAAGAGAGGGACTAAACAGTGCCGAAATAATTGATTATTTTTTTGTAACGAAAGAAGTGTTGCAAGCGAATGGCAATGGCTTTATTCTTATATTTGTATGTAAAAGAAAAAAAAAGTGAACAATCTTACCTGACTAATTATTTTTAATAAATTCAGTATACACGACTTTAAATGGTCAGGTATGCGAACTTGAAGGAGCTTACGCGAAGGGGCTAATAATACGCGGTTTGACGGAAAAAAGAAATGCAGTTTTGTTTTATTCATTTCTTTCAATAAAATGTTGACGGGTTACGAGTATTGTGAATCGACTGAATATCAATGAAATCCCACTGCGTATAGACATTAATTATATTTTACTTAGGATTTTGCGGACAGTCCTACAGCCTCTGCTAGTAGCACTGTTCCCGAAATAATGTATCATATTATTAAAGATAAAAAAAAAGAAAAAAAATGGCATTCGGATAGTACAAAGTCACGATTACTGAACGATTGTATCGAGTAGTCGAAAAATTGTATATTTTTTTTATATATTGAATGAAACTAATCCTATAAGAATAATATGCTGAATGCCATTTTAAATAGAATTAAATTATAGTAACGTTGCGTGTTTTATCATAGAATGAATGGGAGACGAATTACGGCGTATGTCGATTGGGGATAAATTATTGAGGGGCTTCTAAAGAGTTAGTTCTTTCTATATATTTCCTTTACCTTTTAATTTGTTACTGGATCAAATGTATTTTTATAGTGGAGCTCTAAAACTTGTTGTTTCTACGTTGTTTATTACTTCCACCTACGTGAAAACGTATCACTCTTTACCGCAAGCAAAAAGAGATAATAGGCTACAACGAAATTAGTGGAACGGCGATGTAATAACAAACGAGAATTGCCGGAAGAATAAAAAGAGAAAAAGTAACGCAGTCTCAAAGTTTACTTCGTTTCCTTTATATTTTTTTTTTACTTTCTTTGGTGATTTTCAGTGTTCGCAGAATCGTAGATTTTTATGACGTGTGCAATTTTACCAAGAGTGATATTAGTTTCTGTAAATGATAGTAGTATAATAACGAGGCCGTTTCCGATACCATTTGAAACGAAACCGGTTCGAGCATTATTCTTTTTGGAAGTCCCGAAATGCAGAAAGTAGTTAGCCGACGTGTCGATGATTAGTGAATTAATATAAAGGAACAAATCATGCACGTCCTATTTAAGACTAGGATAGTTATATCTCTATAATGTTGGCTTAAAAATCGACAGTAGCCAAGAATAACTCGGCACAAGACCCCACCTTATGCCATAATAGATACGCAGGTACAAAAAAAAACAACTGTTATATATATTGTTACTCTATGTGTTGTGTAATATTTAAATTTGTAGATTTTAAGAGATTCGTTTGTTTAGTTTCCACGTACAGATCTATCAGGAGGATAATAGACAGGCTAATGAATCTTGATTTCCCCGCTGATCGTTTGCCAATCTCCGCGACCGCCCTTCGTAGCCGTTCGCTATCACAGTATTGCTAAGCATGTAAAGAGAGAAAATGAAAATATATCAACGTAAAAATGAATCTTTCCTTCGTGTAATTAAAACAATTACGATTAGTCTCTATCGTTAATTATGGTAATAATCTAAAGTTATGAAACGAGGTACATAGCGATTCGGTAGTGGGAAACGATACTCGATATTCACCAAATTGTAATGGATGAGTAGTTGTTACAGTCGCAGAGGCATCTCTTAATGCCCTTTCTGTAAAGAAGAGGGAATGGTTTTAAGTCTACGAAGGGCCCTTCCACGCACAGTTATATCGTGTAACTTAATTAAATGGTAATAACGAGAAGATTTGATAGCCTTGTATAATAATTACCAGCTGGTACACTGACTAATGGTAAAGTGAGGCTGCGCTGAGATATGTCTACGCTGCTGTCTTACACTGTGAACATTCTCTGTCGAGGCTGTGTCGTCCATTTGTCTATCCCTAGACAAATTTCCAAATTAACGAAATGTTCGAAACGTTGCCCCAGAGATTGTGGTGGCAGAAGTAACACACTTTATATTCAAATCTCGTATATGGCCTTAAACGAAGAAACAAAGAAAAACGGAGCGCGCGACTTAGATATTTGTATTAAATGAATTGTAAAGCAAATCGTATTGGAATTGTTTTGTAGCAGTTTTTACTCTCCATATCGCGATGTGTTTACGTAAATACTTGAAGTGCACTACATTAAAATTGTTCAACAATAGGTGTCTAACGTCCCATGGCTCGTAGAATATTTGTCTCGCCGCTGTTCAATTTCGATCATGCGATCGGGCATGATTTCAACAAGAGCATCGGTATCATTTACCCGTACAAGGGGAATCGTTCAGACGATCTGTATACACCGGGGATACAAAGTTCTCCGATTTATGGGACGTGAAAAAGATGCGTCAAATGTTCTGAGGCCTTATTATAATCTTAGTCCACGAAAAAAATTATGTATCGTACTCAATTTACACGGATATCTCTAACGATTACATTGAGAATGTACTAATCGATACGATCTGATGTTCACAAATGAGAGAGTTTGTTATGAAATAAGTCCAATGACTGCCTGTAATTAAATAAAACATGTACATGGGAGAATGTTCACTGTATGCTTCAGGTGCTATGGGGATGTCACGACGTTCTCATGACATGGTATAATGTTAGATAAATATTGTAAAGGAGTATCATCGGTGTTTCTCAACCGAACAGGCCCATTTATAATTCGACGAGTCTGTAAAACTTCGCACAAAACGGAAGACACGTTATAGACCGACACTGCTGATATACAGGCGGTCAGCGTCGTTCTTTTTACCATAGAATGAAACGATTGTTGAATTTCGAATATTTTATTTAAGGGAAAGACATGAAGACAGACATATTTGGTTTATTCAAAAATACGTAAATAGTAATAAACACGGGATTATAATATTAAAATATTGATATATCTATATATTACACAGAATGGAGAGAGAAGTAGAGCATCTATTTGCAGAACGAATGTATAAATGCGTAATCGTGAAAGCTCGATAGCCTCATAATTGTATAATTTATTGAACGATACGACGTTCCCTTTGTGGCGTAATACTTTTCACGATGACGAGGGCTATGGAGCTCGTGCGTTGAGAAACACCGTGAATAGGCTACACATTCACGTTAACATTATTACCATTATTATTCTTAATACTATCCTCCGCTGTACCC
>SHCU01000048.1:456027-469899 GCA_004307685.1 Ceratina australensis | reverse complement strand
AGTTAGCGATTCTATACATAATTACTTAAGCGATAAAGCCTGTGAAACATTTGCACCGGTAACAGATACGTGTGGGAGAGATTGCAAAATCACACGGATTGTACGGATCTAATTTAGCCCGTCGGTATAGGTGCGGAAGTCTCGTTGCAACACGTCGGTTTATTGAGGCCTGCAAAATTATCCGAGTGAATTCTTAAGCGTTCAATTCTTTACTTTTCGCAACCACGTTCACTTCCTTTATCCTACGACGTAGCCCCGGCAGTTCGAAAAATCTTTAAGAAGTTTCCCGGTACCCGTTGGAAATATATATACTCACTTCGCGCGTCTGAGATAAGGATAATCGACGCGGGGGATAAAGATAAAGGAATTTACAATGATACCGTTCATTACACTCGTCGGTTCGAACTTGAGAACTGCCGTTCCAGCAGAAGCTCACGTCTTACGATTTTATATCGACGACGAAACGGAGAAAGTCCCGCAAGATGCGTCTCTCTCCGGTTGAAACAGTTCTTCTTCTTCTTCTTCTTCTTAAACTGAGTTTGGTAAACCCTCGTACAAGTTGAAGTTCTGACCCGAGCGGGTGGCGTCGAAGGGACGCAAGGGCGGCGTCGTAAAAGTTGGACGAAGTCAATTTTGCAGTTGAAGTTGGTAATGCGATTTGTGTCGGAATAAATAGTTCGAGTGGGGGCCGACGGGTAGGAGCACACGCGGCGGGACGGGCGGGACACCCTTTCTCCCTTCGCGCTACACCTCGTTTCTCTCCGGTATCTGACCCAGCAGCCGCGGAACCGATCCCACCGCACCGAGTTTGATGTCACGGACACGTCTGTTGGACCTGCTGAACGTGACAGCCCTACCGGAACAAGTTTTACTTACCTAACTGCGACGCGGGACAACGAGTCGCGTCCTAACGAAATAAGAGACTCGTTATTTCCGGAAGATTGCCGGGTAGTTGTGTCAACCTCGTCGCTCGAATAACAGGCCGCCTCGATTAAAAGAATATCACGCTTTTTCAACTACTCGACGTAAACTCTACAGAAATATCAGAAAATGCTACGTGGATTTAAAATGGAGCTATTTTCACATTATTTATATAATAAATTGGAAAGATTTCGTTGGTTGGATTGGAAAATTTCAGAGATAGGTATAAGAGTTTTACTCGGGAAAATATTTGATATCTCGACGTGATAGCGAGACTTAAGTATCGACTTGGTTCCGATTTCGCGCGTGAACGTAAGCGCGAATTGCCGGGAGCTTAGGGGTAATCCGTGAAAATGCAATAATAAGCCACGTTCGCGGTGAAAAACGATCGATCGCTCTTTCTTTTTCACGGTTTCTCTTTTTCGCCACCCGCAACGCACGCCAGCCTTCAGTTTCTACCCTCCGACTTTATCCCCCTCCCCTCCCCTGCTTCCGCGGAACTGCTGCGTTGTAATCCTACAAATGAAAACTTACGCTAATTAAACCGTTAATAGCGGGCCGCGCATGTAGGTAACGACCACGGTGGTTACTTAATCCTCAGAAAATGAAACGTTCGGAGTCTGCGTGCGTGTAAACAGCAGGCTGCTGCGCAACGTTTCCCGCATCGCTCGGCGACCATACGATCGGCAACATAATGGACCGACGCATTTTATTAATGAATTAATTTTTTCCTCTCTTTCGATTCTGTTCATATTTCAACCCCCTTCTTACTTTAAAATCATCGTTTCGTTAAATTACCCCCTTTCCTCTTTATCCGTGTATCCCACTCTCGCTCCTTCCTCGTTTCCCACCTAACTCCTCTCTCTCTCTCTCTCTTTGTCCGTTCACCCCGAGCAATTACCGGCGGTTTTAATAGCCAGACGGAATAATGCGAGGCAAAGAGTCGTTTGTTTTCGTAGCAGGCTACGCGATTCGAGAAAAAAAAGGGAGGGAAACGATTTCCGTGCAAACAGGCTTGCTACGGTTTCAGCTCTGCTTGAGGCGATACCGTTGAAACACGTGGAAAAATAGCGCGGCCAGAGGAGGGAAACGAATTTGAATAACACGATTCGCTGAGTTAAGTTTCGAAAGGCACCACCACCGGAAACGGGCTCGTTCACCGAGGGTTGTGAAACGACGCACATTCGGCCACCAACGAGTCGCCCTGGTCAGCTTTGTTAAATAATAACTTCCACCCAGTTTCTGCGGAAAAAGTTTTTACCCCGTTACGCCTGATCAGTAGGTACCCGCAGCCCATTTTCTGTCCAAAAATTTGGCACGGGCCGAAAGAATTGCAATACCGAAGTTCCGTGCTATTAGAGTTTTTCTACTATGCTCAGCGATAAGTACGAGGTCATTTACAATAATTATTTAAGGGAATACTCTCGATAATTCGCTTCACACTTCTCGGCGCTATGATATACTTTAATCGAATAATAATATTTAACCGTTTGCACTCGAGAGATGACTCACGGTCACCGTTTATTTGATAAAATAATTATTATGTAGAAAAATAATTATTGCTTCAATTATATTATCGATTAGATCAAACCTAATTATTATAAAATTCATATATACGTATTAACGAAACGAGACGTTTGTCGAAACGAAAAATTCATAATAATTTTGATACATTAATTTGTATGTAAGAAATTTACGAAATAGTTGCGGGTAAATTCTTCGAGTGCAAAGGGTTAATAAATCCAAAACGAATTGCATCCGACGTTTGTATCCACTTTTTATCACTGATAACCGTGTGACCGATTTCGGTGATCACGTCAAAAGAAAAGAGTGTAATTAAATTACTGTAGACCATTAGATGTACGAAAGAAACCACTTTCCGGTTAAGATCAAAGAAAAAGCACAAAAGGAGGTAACTTCCGATATCTAATGGCTCGACAAAAGGAGGGTTTAATCGTTCTATTATCGATTCGGCCGTTTGAAAATTGCGGTAACGGTATTATATCGCGACGGTGCAGCCAGTGGTAGGCGGAACGCGGTTCTTGCAAAGTCGGATCTTCGTCGGCGGCGGGGGGGAGGTTCCACGCGCTGGTTGAATTTCCAAACGAATTCCGTGGTTTCCAGACCGGTGCATTTCCGTTCGATCGTGGCATCGGCAAACTCATGAGAATAAATAGAGGTGAAGTTGTTAGAACAATCGAGGCGAGGTATTAGGGCCGTTTAACCATCCCTGTTCGGTAGCTACCGCATTGGATGGCACTAACACGGCACTTTAATTATCGGAAGTGCTTCGCTCCGCGTAGCCCCGGTGCGAACTGCCCCGACCGGCACATACCCCGCGTGGCCGTCTCTTACCAAGAAAAACCGTAGACGTTCCCGCGCTGTTTTGTCCGCGATTTTTCTTCGCCCACGCGAAACACTGCCACCGTCGCTCGCAAGCTCATGTTAGTCAAGTAGGATCACGGCGACCGTCACCTGAATCTTACGATGTTTTGTTGCGTACGAAGAACTGCATCGCGAGATAGAAATCTTTGCCGCGTATATTCGGCGGCGGCTAACCCCCGTCCGGGGGGGAAACGTTTCCCGTTCTCACCGGTATCCCGAGAGAGCGACGTTTCGCTAATAAGAACCCGAAAGGATCTACCGAGTAAAATCGTCGGTGATTTATCACCGTGGTCCTGCACATTTTTCCTATCCCCGTCGACCACCGACACGGCGACGTATCTCCCTCTCAGCTTACCCCGTACCCCCCATACTGTCTGCTTATCTTCTTGCGCGTCTGAGTCTGAGCAACGACTGATGCCAGTGACTATTGTTACGCGATCAAGCCCCGATATACCGGGGCTCCGGCTGAATGGATTCCTTGAATATGAAAACGACATTATTTATTGGTTGACAAGGCCACAACAATAAGAGTTGGCGGTAACATTAATCACGGGTTTCCACAGTTTATGTCCATTGAACATCGGCCCGGTCCGGCTCTGTCGAATTGAATTACGCTCCCACCCCCCGGCATCTATCAAATGCAGACGCGCTTTGATCGGCGCAGTCAATCGTGTCTGTATAAACCTCGTAAACCCGATTGCCGATTGCCGTAAGACGGGCCCGATCGGATTCGCTTCGAATCCGATCCAACGCCGATAGGTAAAATATTATTTAGAATCGACGAACGATTTCGTCCGGGGACGAAAATCTCGGCGGGATTTAAATTGCCGTTTCGACTCATTAACACGGTGAAAATCATTAAAAGTTCCCGGCAAAAGCGACGAAAGGCTCGACGGTTCGTTCGGCAAACACGACGACGAGAAACTTTTTTTTTCTCTCTCTCTCCCCTCGCTTCGGTTCATTCGGTGTAACTCGAACGTTGATTTACAGCGTCGTCTGTGCGGCGCACGTAAAACCGGGCACAATGCGCGCCGCGGCCCGTAGTCTCGTAAAACGGATTCGTTTCAATCGTCCTTAATCGAGTAAGTTCGCATATAGTTGTTTGTTCTCCGGCGGCCGCCGCCACGGCCATTCCACGTGTGACCCAGTGGAATTCAATGGCCATCGCTGCTGCTGCTGCTGCTCTTTTCCCTGCCCGTTCTCTCTGACTGTCAGCGGCCTGTGTAAATACGATACGGCACTGGCTTCGCGTTCTTTCAAGCACGATTTAAAAACGAACCTCGAAAAACGGCGAGGGACGTGAGTACGTACCGAGGTCGGCGAGTAATAGGTGAGCGCGGGTGAAAAGGCAATTTCGCGTGGTGCACTAAATCGAGACTGGATTTTCGGAATTTATAATAAAAAAAAAATAAAAAAGATAGATATGTACTTTCGGCATAATGAAATCTATAAAAGGAAAAATCGATTCGCGGGCTAATTCGCAGTCCGATAAGCCCGGCGAACGGAACTCGGCGGTAATTTGTAGATTCTAGCGGATCAGGCAGGCGTGAAGTCTCGCATGGACATCTCGTTAGCGTAATCATTGATTTAAAGTTCGTTATACCGGTGACGATCGATAATGGATTTCGGGTACCGGCGGCTGGGGTGGGGAGGTTAACTGATAGACGAAGGCTAGAATCGGCACGACGAAGAAAAACGGGGTATCCTGATTGCTAGGCGGATCGCAGTCGGTGATTTGGGGCAATCTACCAGGTTCTTGTTACTCTCTGGACGACGAGTAATAACCGTAATGGGGAGTCTCTCCCCCTCTCCCCCTTTACCGAGTCTTCGTAGGTAGGTAACTATCCTTCGTTCGAATCTCTCGTTCGATCTTATTGTCAAATCCATCGGAGAGAGGCTCGCCACTTAAATCAACCCACCATGCGCGTGATTTGTAGAAAGATCCCGAGGAGACAAGCACCCGTTTTTAGCAAATGAGTCGTAAATTCGACCCGGAACTCGTTATCGGTAATAGCCTCAGCGGCATAAAAGGAAAACATCGCGTCGAATCAATGGATACGATTAGCGGTTCGGCTCCGGACGGGGGGGCTCCGATTAATTACGTTCCTTTCTGCCTTCCATTCAGCCGCGTTTTTCATCCAACTACGTCTAAACCATTACCGCGATCAATTCTATTATCTTCTGACGGATAGAAACGCGCGCTCCGTGAAAGCGCGTCGGACTAAATCATTGTCAATCACGTGCTTTTTCGTATAAACCTCGGGGATCGGTGGAATCGCGAAGGAATCCGCGAGTTACAGGTGATATTAAAAATTTATTCAAATACGTCGCAAAAAATGACGGGAATCACACCTGCGCCTCGATATTCACCTTATTTGACTATATAATAAGCGAGGAGGAGGCGGTAAAGGAATCGAACGAGAATCTCGAAATGCCGTCAGCTGGTGAATTTGTTGGTCTCGGAGGCGAGAATATTTATGGACGGCAACCGAAAGTTTACGAATCAACGGGATGCGAATTTTTATAGATGGAAACAATTTGAAATCGGATTCTATCACATTAGCATATGAATAATTCATACGCGAGGAACCGCGTTCACTCACCCGCGTGTAAATGCATACATACGTACGCACGCCGCTGGCCACTGGAAAATATTCGATGGGACGAAATATTTATTTTACAATTTAACGCACGCCTCGCCGGCCGATATATTTATCAGGGACGACGAAAACCCTCTTCGCCGATCGTTGAAACCAACTCCGATTTGTCAACGACCGCTTCCCGGTCATTTCCGTCGCGTTGCCCAATCGTCGCCGCTGCGAAATTGGTATAAAAAATCAGCGTCGGTCCGCGCGGGCACGATGCGGGGGTGGTGAACCCCATTTTATTGGGAATCATCGCGCGCGCCGGCCATCGTATTATTTATTCGTATTTCCATCGAAACTTTCCTGCCAGCGCAGCGCGACAAATGAACCTGAATAAATAATACGCTGTTATTGTGCCGACATACCGCGCTCTGTCAACTATGTCAGTATTGCTAGGAAAGTTTCGACGCCGGCCCTGCAGGGTTCTCGCTCTCTCCCCGGCACCGCATAGCTGCCTCCGAAACTATTTCCGATATAATTCTCCTCCGTGCTGGCGCGGCGACGGTTGCGAAAGTAGCGACCTTTACGTTTTAGTACCGTTATTTTCATAACGGCGAACGACGACGCGACGTCGTCCGCACAAAGACCATCGAGAATACGAAGACTATTCACATTGTTAAGAAGATCCTGCAGACGTTTCAAGTCTTACCGTAAAGTGGAAACGGACGAGAGCGAGGCAGGGACGGGGGGCGGGGAGAGGTGGTTTTCCCTCGGCTCTCTGACAGCCCCTCTTCTGACTGCTGGAAAATTCCTTTTCATTAAATTCCCAGCTGACGAGAAAATACGCGGAAATATCGGGGTGGGACCTCGGGATAGAATAAAAACGCCGTCACGTTTTCATACCAAACAACCTGCATTGTTCGGTTAAAGTAAACGTTCGTATTTTTTACCGGAAGGGGATAAGCCGGAACGGTATGAAAAAGCCACGACGCACCTGTTGTTCCGTGAACAATTTCACGTTCGCACGTCCGTTTCATAAACGTTTAAACCCTCTCGAAGCGAAGACTTATAGCGTTTAGACCGTGTATCCGTTAACGCGGACTGCAGAACTTCCGAATGTTTTCGCTATTTTTCACGCTAGGCGAAACGACCGGAGCGATCCGAAATTCGCGGCGAGGAGAATTTCGTGCCGTCGGTAGCGGCGCGTTCGCCAAAAAAGGGATGTCAGTGAGGTTTGCCGGCTGACAAATGGCCGGTCGCCCCGGGGCGAAGCTTCGTCGTTTAAACTCGAAGTCATTGTGTCGGAGCCATTAAGCGTTTCGGGCGATCGAAAAAGGTATCGGGGGCGTGCAGGAGGCCGACGAGGAAGGAATATCTGGCAGCTAATAAACAACGGCCCTCTATTCATAGATTCGCGCGTCGTACGATCGTACGACCGGGCGAAGTTCGCGGGGAAAGAAAAGGAAAAGATACGCGAGAGGTAGGGACTACCGTTGCGCGAAGGTCGGTTCTAAACAGCGCAATCAATCTTCCCTTAATGAACTCTTAATTATTTCGAGGACAAGGCAGAGCGGGAAAGGAAACTGGCCGTATAATGGAGGCGCAAAGTGCGCGCGACCGGGGCTGTACGCAGCTGCGGTGAACCGGTTGTCGGTGTAGCGAAAGAGCCCCGCGGTCCGGGGGTGCCTGCTATTAGATAAATATAGGGAGAAACAGCGGCACGAGGGAAGCAACGAAAATGAAAATAAAGGGCCACTCTGCACCTTCTCTCTCTCTCTCTCTCTATCGTGCGTGCAGCATCCCGCTGAGAGAGTACCGGACGGGGGTGGGGGTATTCGCGTTTCTCTCGACACGAGACCGACCGCCGTTCCCCCGACGCGGGGAAAATAAAGAAGGATCGTCGCGGATCGAAACGAGCGGCGCGACAGAGGGTGGTATGGGCCCCGGCAGCAGCCCGTGGATGATCTTATCTGCAGTTCGTTTGCTTTAATCGTTCCCCGGAAATAACTTATTACTCCGAAGACCGTTGGAAAAATATTTATTGGCCCCGATAAGGTAAGACAACTTCGGTATTGGGAACGCTTCGCTGAAATATCGACGTCGAGACGCGTATTTCTCTCGGCCGACGCAGATATTTCACTGCGATACGCGATTAATTTACATCGTACGGGTTTCCGCCGATACCGTCGGGTATCAGACGAGGGGGAGAAAGGAAGGGGGGTTAACGGAACCGGACGGAGTGATTTCACCGGGGTTCCCGCGGGCGATTTCCACGCGAGGATTCCGACCTTGGTTCAAACCCCGTCCGGGGACAGAGGAATTAAAAAACATTGCGGGTCGGGTCACGAACGACTTATAATATACACTGGCCCGTGGAAATTACGCGCGGGTCGCGCGACGACGTAAGTTCGGAAATTACGCGAGTAGGGTAGCAAAAGTTTGCGCGATCTAACTACTACGAAGTCAGTCCACGGTGCGACCCTTATTCACCGCCCTCGTGGGACTTGGCCGCGACCACTGTTATTACCGGGCGAACGCTGGGTACCTATGCACCTTACCTACCTACCTACCAACCAGCCCCCGCTTTGCCGAACGTGCCCGACGAAAAACTCCTCTTTAATACGGCGAAATTCACTGTGACACATCCAGGCTGCACGCCGTGAGCCGTTTAATAATGAATTTCATACAATATGCATACGCCATTGTCAGCGCGCACCGCCGGGGAGTGTTTAATTCTTTCCGCGATGCGACAAACATGTGGAACTTCGAGGGGGCGACGTTCAGAAACCTCTCGAAACCCGCGGACGATCTTAATTTGTTGCGCTATTTCAATTTTCCTTTGACCACGTTCCATGGCGACTCGACGGTTTAAACGAAGTTTGAACGCGGATTCAACTTCCGAGTGTGCGCTCCTCCAGGTACCGTTACACGTAGTTACGCTCGGCGAATTGGTAAACGCTTCATGATCCTAGTTTAAATTAGATCATTCGACGAACTCGTTATAAATCGATATTCAAATTCAATAGTAGATACACAGAGGGTACAATACCTTAGAGGGATATTATCGAACGTGGCACGGAGTTTGCTTGTTTAATGAAACTAGTTTTAACAGCTATGAAACACCAGCCAGGCTACGATATACGACGCGAACTTTCTCCTGTCCTCCTAAGTTTAATACAACAAAATCGACCTGAACGTAGTCGGCTAATTATTATCCACGGTTATATTTATTCTGGCGCGTGTCTCTTGGTTCGTCGCGTTACGCGAGTCGAACGTGAAAGACAAGGTAACGAAACAGCGTATTGATAATCTCGCGCGGAGCTCGTAAACTGCTCTCGCATGCCAATAAATCTACTTCAACGCTTCGGCCGCCGATATTGACGTTTCCGCGAAAGGCTAAACCGCGGGTCGATGTATTACTGCGCGATTAGAGAGTACGTTCTCCACGCGCGTGAAAGTGAACCGAATAAGAGGACGCAAGGTGTCGAAGTTATGACGAAATGTCATTACCATTCATATTGGCACGTGCAAGACGTTGCATAATAAACGCGGTAATTCTTGTCAAGAGACATCAATGTGCAACAATTTTGTAAAGAAAAAGATTCTTTTTTTTTTACTTATTACTGCTATTAGGTCCGGCATAAAAGAAATATGACGTTAGATAGGAGCGAACGCGAAAGTGTTCGAGCGTGGATTTCTTTCAGCTGGGATCGCATCATTCAACCCGAAGAATGATTCTCCTTCGGTTAACGAGGACACACCCGGGGAGCTCGATAAGGAAGACGATGTCGAGTTGGCGAAAACAGGATTCTATAGATCAGGGGAGAGATTCGAACGACAATGCGGAGGAACGAAAAAAATTGACGATCGTTTTCGTTCCATGATGCTGACCCAAATTTCACCGCAGAGTTTCCGCATCGTTGACGCAGCAAACGTTCCCGGGGTCCCCTTTCGCGTGCATCCCTTCCTATCGTTCAACCCCCGATCTGCCGATAAAATCTAATATCCCCACGGTTTGTAATTTCCAATCCAACCGTGATTATGGCAACACCGTTTATTGCCTTTGCTCGAATAACGCTCAGACGCTCTCGTCAATCGAAGAATTTACGCGTCGCGTCATGATATGAAAATAAAATTTTTTTCCACAAAAATCGATTCAAAAACCAAATATAAATATCGTTGTTTTTTTTTGAAAAATATTTTCGATGGGAGAGGCGAGAGGTACGAGTTGTCCGGTCGCGCTTAAGTGGTCGGAAGTATTTCGCTTACGCGGAAACACAGCGGGTGTCTCGCTGCGTCGAACGAACAATGTGCTTTTAACCTGGTCGAATAAAATGTTACGTCAGCCATCGAGCGTTCATCGGAAACCCGGCCTCGTTGGCTGACGGATACCGAGGCCGGTCTGCTGGCCGATAACGAAATTATCTTAATCCGGGCCGATCGATTGACAGTTAGTCGATCGCGCGGCATTGCTAGATGACTCGGAGTTGTACGGACTGACGGCCGCCGCCGCGCCGTGTGTCCATTGTACCCGGCGCACGTTGAAATTGATGTGTATTTTGATGCCCCGAAGTGCACGATAATGTACCCATTGAAAGACCCCTCGCGGTCAAGTTTCGCGGCGAAGATGCGTATATAACGAGCGGGAACGCGCGCACGTGAATAGCTCGTGCATACTCTCGAGCTGCCGGCAGGTAATTAATGTCTAATGAGGCAGCGGTTATGAAAGTCAACAATTTCCCAAGTTAAGAAGATGATGATGTAGACCGAAGTGTGCAGTAATCGTTGCCTAGACTATGGATGCAGCGCACACGGTGAAACTTGTTCAGAGCCGCGCGCGATGATCTTTCTCTTCGCGTGTGAATTTACCAACAATAAGATTCGAAGCGAACGATTAAACGAACGGTTTCACGTGTAAGTTCGTCGAAGCAGATGATTGTACTTGTTTCTAAGAGATATACGATTATTATGTATCACGATGGTTTCGCGTTTCCTGTTATAAAAGCAGCTCGTTAACTCGGCAGGAGTCCTTATTTGGAATACCGGTAGTACTGGATGTCATGATCTGTTTTTTGCGCCGTTAATGCCTGATTGCTTTTTAATCGATACGTCCTCCTTCAGATCAGACAGACATGTAGAAGAAATAATCCTATTGGGAACAACACAGGAAGACTTAATAATGCCTACGTTAACGGGTAATCAATGCGTCTCGATTTCTCAGTAGGAAGTTATTACTCATAGACGTTCAAGAATCATAACGAGTTCATATTAAATTCAGCTAATGTAATAATGTAAGCATAAAAAATTGTCTGACGTTAATCGACGTGATTGGTTTAAATTTCACACGGTTCCATCTATAACTGAGAGGGGATTATATAAGCGATTCAAGACCTTGCTACTGGTGCATAATTTTGTAAACGGTACGCGCTGAGAACCTTGTCCTCCTTCCAGTAAGAAGAATTATTTGACTGCGAAATTTAAGCGATAACATTGTAATTCGATGTACGTGTAATAACCAATGATGTCTCCCGGTGACATACATATTCACAAGGAGGAAAAACAGCGAACAAGCATGATTCTCGACGATGAGTCGCCTAAAGAGGTTAATTGAGGACCTCGCTCCGCTTTTGACGTGTACGAAGGTTCCACGACGTACTGCGTATAGTTATTAAAGTCAATGGTCAATATAAATGTATACTCGCTAATAAAATAAAAATATAATCTTTATAGTATGCAGAGAATTTCGAATATTAAATTTATTAGTCTCAATTTTGTTTGTATCATTGATTGATAATATAACTGTCGATACTTTCACTCTTTACTTGAGAATAAAATTTCGGTTTTACGATCTCAGTTTTACCACGTGCTCTTTGGAGGAACGATCGGAATAGGAAGCTGAAGGATGTGGGCATAGGATGAAGTTCGTCAAGCGTGACGAGCTAAACTTGGTGTTACGTTCGATTTAAAGAATCCTTGGCTGCGGTAGCTGCTCAAGTAATGGCAGCTCTTGATCTAGCTACAATGGACGTCCCCTATTACAGGGATTTATTAACGTAATCTTCTTAACTTCCGCGACACCGAATTAGCCCGAGCTTCTCATAACGTTTCAGAATTCAGTCTCGTTCAGAATTCGACGAGAACCGATTCCCCTACGTTCCTACTAGTTCTCGTTGAAAAAAGTATTTGAAATATAAGTTACCAGGAGTTAATATCCAAGGGAATTTTCTAGGATGAGAAATGCTGAGGATGTAACAGAACGTGGGAGATTGCAGAATCTGGAGAGCCGAGGATATTACCTCCTAGGATAATGAAGAAGAGAGATTATTGGGACGCGATAAATGTGAGCGTGAACGAAAATCGAGAAGGCGAGAGCAATTGTCGAACTTCTTCTTCGAAGACTAATGCTTCCGTCGCCAGCCCTCGTTGCCTCTTCCAGAAACTAATTTCGCGGAGATTCGTTAGAATTTGAAGGAATCTGACGTATTTATCTCGTTCGGTCACGATCAGACGCAGCAGCCGCACCGCGTCGTCGTTTAACCGTGTAACTGTGTTCGACGGAAGAGCCGGGACAGGATCATAAAGGTTGTGCAAAAGAGCAAAAGGGAGGAGTAGATGGGCAAGCGGGAACTAACGAGAGAACGAGGGAAAGGGGAATAGAGAGAGGGGCGCGTGGAACGAGAGAAATGAAGGAGAAAGAAAGCGACTAAAATCGATATTTAAGACTGTTCGCCTCGCCGTGAAAATTTAATAACCAGCCGCGAAGTATGTGCCCGGGGAAGACGTGCCTTCTAGGCTGCGTACGTGTGAGAATATTCGGTCACACGGCGTGACAACGATCCGGCGCGACAGCGGTTATCGTGCGATATTAAATCTCGGCTGAGAATAATTAAAACCTTTCAAGGATAAGGGAATATCGCGGTGCGCCGAATTCAGATAGCGCGGCACGTCGAATACCTCGCGTTGGAATAACGAACCTGTCAATTTTACATTGACAAGAATCGCGATGTGTCACGCGTCACCGAAAGAACACCGTGAAATTTTGACGATCGATCCCACGACTGTCTCGCGTGAATGCTAATAGCCGGAGCGATTCTCGACGCTGCTATTTCAAGCGAAACTTTGAAATCTGTAATCGAATCGATGTCGAAATTGTCGTTCAGAAATAATAATACCGATTACGTTGATAAATAAAATGCGAACCGTACAATCGGAACGGTGACACTTTCGATTCGTACGTTTCAGCGGACATTTATATTCAAATTACACGCGATATGATCGGATGCAGGCGTACGTAACGAGTGCCGTCAGCCTTGTGCACGCGAGACCGAGAGACGCAGGTAAACGGAGGGCCGCGCGCGTGACGGAAAATAAACAGGCGGATGAGACGCGTATCGAAGATGGTAATAAATGCTAGCCAACCCGAATATCCTCGCTTCGCCGCGATCCCGGCACGCTATACATGTATGAAAGGAAGCAACTGTCCGCCGTTGGTGGCGGCAACTTGAGCGATGCGGCTCGCCGTGCGAATAGGCGCCTGGCGTTGAATTATTATTCCGCTTTATACGTACATACATCCGCGAATATTAATATCCCAACTCTTGACTTAATTGCGGAGAATGGATTTTCGACTCAGTCCGCGCGTTTCCAGCCAATCCACCTTCGCCTCGTTCCCTCTCCGTCCCGCAGCACCCTGTATACCCATATACCCACGGTTACCCGGCGAACGCAGCGGAGCGGTGCTGGTTGGTACCGGTTTCACGGTGGTGACGCGATTTTCTTTTGTCTGCACCCGTTTTGTCGACAATGCCGGTTTAATCTCTACAGCGGCGGAGGCAGCGTAGGCGAGTCCTCGCGCTATCCATCCGTCGTTCTGTCAGCCAGAACTTGCAATTAGCCGAATTGTGCGAGACAAGTTTAGCATTTCGGTGAAAGAACAAATTGACGCGTTAATAATCGATCCCGAAGCTGTGAACGGCGAAAT
>SHCU01000048.1:420235-430777 GCA_004307685.1 Ceratina australensis | reverse complement strand
AATAAGAGTCAACGGAGTCCGTGCTCAAATTAATAATTTATAAATGAATAATTTGATTAATGGTAACATTGAGTCGGGTGGCGATGCTGTAGCTCTGAACTCCGTCAGATTGTATACGTGTTAATGCTCCGCGACATCGAGATAAAATTTGAACGCGTCAACAGTTCGCAACTCGATCACGGATATCCGGCTCGATATAGCAGCGAGGAGGAGCCGGGGCTGACAGGATGCCGAAAAATATCGATCGTCGTTCGTGCGAGAGGAACGCCTTCCCAAAGTACGAGCGTAGCCCGTTGAATCGAAAGCAAACGGTTTGTAGTGTCAATAAAGTAGGTATCGGTCGTGCTCCTTACGTGCAGATCAATGACCGAAGCCTTCGGGTATTCGAAAGACCCTCCTCGCCGTAGGCATCGGCGCTGTCTCTCTCCGGCCTCCGTGCTTTTCTAGCTTTCTTTCTGTCTCTGGAGGTCGAATCAGCAAAGCCCTCACGTCGTAATCTCCGATATCCAATTGATTTTCCAGCTGGTATGCTCTTACATCGCGGTAGTCGTGGCATCCTACTATTCAATTAAAAGTTTCCCTCTCCCCCCGGTCGCCTCTCTACCCCTTTCTTCCCCGTCGCGGACCTTCACTCACGTTCCCTCACGCTCGCGCTCACCTCCGATCTTGTCAAGAGGCAACAATCGTGATGAGGGGGAAGTTGCTCTCTCGGTGGATGTCGAGTACCACAAAAGGGCCGCTCGAGTAAGTCTCCTCGCTATATTTTTCTTTCCCTCTTTTTTTTTCGTTAATGGAAACGAAGACCCGAGAGGGGTATCGACCGAGTAACCTTCTTCCCTCGGATTTTAATTGTCTACCCCGCGACACTTCTGTTTACAATCTCAACTAACCATTCGCTCGGAATTACTCGTCGTTATATTTTTTTTAAATGGAAAGTGCTACCGTCAGCGGGTCATAATCTCGGCGGGGATTTAAACCCTGCGACGAGGGAATTCCTGATGAGTCGCGAAAGTGTTAAGCGAAATAGATTCGCGAGCGGGGGTGGTAATGCGTAAGAATGGAAGGAAAGTCGTGGACCCAGGGCCATTTCCGGTGGCGTCGCGGTTGGCACGAACGGGACCTGGAGATCGCGTCCCGTTGAACGGGAACGAGCGGACCAGACGCCGCCGGCAGCAGCGGAGAACAAGGAAACGAAATGTTCGTGGTTTACGCTGGTTCTTTTCGGTTGCGGCGGCTGACTCGGTGAGTTAACCGGCGCGGCGGAGGGGGACAGGGTGGCGGGACTATTAGAATGTATTATGCATGCGAAATGGCGCGGTTTCCTCCAAATCACTGGTGCCGCGCCGCTCCCGGATGAAGGAGTTTTGCGGTGACGACGTGGAAGTCTGCCAACCATCGGTGGGTGGTCTTTTAGTGGCCGCCGGCCGCCGTTCCGATGCTACCCAGAAATATTGAAGAAATTATATCGTCCGAGGCCATAACCATTTAAATAATCACGGGAGCCCCGGCGTGTGCGAATCCGCGACGCGACCGACCGGGTGCACCCTTGTCTTTTAATTAAATCGACGAGCGAACATCGGGCTAATGCGAACAACGAAAAAGCAATAATTCCTCGAGTAATATTTGCTATGATATTCAGTCACGAAATTAGACGCTGTTCCCCCGGCCGCGTGGGTGGAATCAGTGTACGTAGGCGCTGTTAATTGCAGCTTATAAAAGCAAAACAGTGGCAGAACTGCGAGCGCGGATTAAACAGCGGAATAATTAAAAACAAATAAGTAGGAAGGGTGCAAACAGAGCGTAGCGCGATGAAATATATTTCATTGAGACTTTTACGAGCAATTAACTCATTTACGCTTCCCGACCGTGTTACTATCCCCGGGGCTGGCTCGCGAAAAGATATTGTAACGCGTCAGACGTGTTTTCTCTTACGCGCAGCGTATCTGTTTCGTACAGGAAGCGTCGGGTGCTTCGTTTTATACGGCGTGTATAACTCGAAAGTGATCATAAACAGGATTCCCCGGGGAAATGACTTCTACGCCGCCGTTCTTTTTTTTGTTTTTACGAGCATAACCGCCGGGTCGGATGTGTGCACGCAAAAAAAAAAGCATCGAGTCACTAACCGCGCTAAGAAAAGGCCCGTTATAAAAAGTTGGCAAAGATGAAATTACACGGCGCGGCACGTACGAGCCGTCGCTCTCTCAAAGAATTATCGCCGCGCGACGGGCCTCTCCTTGTTTCGGGGTCCCCGACTCCGGGGCCATTATCATGACGATTTTTCGTCACCGCTCGCCACGTTCCGTGGGATCGATTTAAGATTCAGCACGAATCGTTGGCCTCGCCGTTCGTGTCCTTTAAAGGAAAGTCGGGTTCAATTCGCAGTAGCAGCAGCGGGTCTCTCCCCTAGGCCGGGGCGTCGTCGGCGCGGCCTTGTCGTCGGCCCCTGACAAATACGAACAATTCCGTACGTCTCCGGGCCAACTGCACGATAATACGACAATCTATTTCACAGCTTAACGTACTGTGGATCGTACGGAAACGGGGATTCCGGTCCGCGCACCTACGCGTGCGTCGCATTACGAATTCCGAAATGTCCGACCCGGCGAAAATTATACGAAACGTTCGCCGTCGAAGATCATCGTCGGTCCTGTTCCCTCGGCGCCCAATTAATCATCGAGTTTCATAATACCCGAACGCGGAAAATGAACGATGCAATTTTCACGTGCAAATTTACTTTGAGAGCTGTCAGCACAATAAATAGAAGACATCGATCGGCGGGAGGAATTACCTGATAATGCGGTTCCTTGATTATTCCCGGCCGACCGTACCCCCCTCTCTCTCTCTCTCTCTCTCTCTCTCTCTCTCTCGTTCTCTCGCCATCCCGGTTATAACGTCTATCGTGAAACGCGTAACGAAGGGAAATAATTCGTTCCAGCGGCAATTTCGAAAGTTGTCGGCATGATCGTATCCCCGGCCGTATCGCGGGCAAAAAGGATTCCGCTCCTCGTGCACGTATGGGGTGTATCGACGGCGATTCGTTTCGCTTTAAGCCCGCTTGCCTGGATCCCCTCGGGGGCTGAAAATGATCCCCGATAACTGGAAGCAGCCCGATACGTGGCGGATAAGTCCGTGAGGTCGTTCCAGTCGGGCTTTAAAGTCGCGAGCCCGAGGTTCAAGATACAGCGGAATCTGCATAACGAATCGATTAGTTATGCGCGACGCGTATTAAAAGATTCGCGACGGCACTGCTTAAATGGAAAGTGCTACCGTCAGCGGGTCATAATCTCGGCGGGGATTTAAACCCTGCGACGAGGGAATTCCTGATGAGTCGCGAAAGTGTTAAGCGAAATAGATTCGCGAGCGGGGGTGGTAATGCGTAAGAATGGAAGGAAAGTCGTGGACCCAGGGCCATTTCCGGTGGCGTCGCGGTTGGCACGAACGGGACCTGGAGATCGCGTCCCGTTGAACGGGAACGAGCGGACCAGACGCCGCCGGCAGCAGCGGAGAACAAGGAAACGAAATGTTCGTGGTTTACGCTGGTTCTTTTCGGTTGCGGCGGCTGACTCGGTGAGTTAACCGGCGCGGCGGAGGGGGACAGGGTGGCGGGACTATTAGAATGTATTATGCATGCGAAATGGCGCGGTTTCCTCCAAATCACTGGTGCCGCGCCGCTCCCGGATGAAGGAGTTTTGCGGTGACGACGTGGAAGTCTGCCAACCATCGGTGGGTGGTCTTTTAGTGGCCGCCGGCCGCCGTTCCGATGCTACCCAGAAATATTGAAGAAATTATATCGTCCGAGGCCATAACCATTTAAATAATCACGGGAGCCCCGGCGTGTGCGAATCCGCGACGCGACCGACCGGGCGCACCCTTGTCTTTTAATTAAATCGACGAGCGAACATCGGGCTAATGCGAACAACGAAAAAGCAATAATTCCTCGAGTAATATTTGCTATGATATTCAGTCACGAAATTAGACGCTGTTCCCCCGGCCGCGTGGGTGGAATCAGTGTACGTAGGCGCTGTTAATTGCAGCTTATAAAAGCAAAACAGTGGCAGAACTGCGAGCGCGGATTAAACAGCGGAATAATTAAAAACAAATAAGTAGGAAGGGTGCAAACAGAGCGTAGCGCGATGAAATATATTTCATTGAGACTTTTACGAGCAATTAACTCATTTACGCTTCCCGACCGTGTTACTATCCCCGGGGCTGGCTCGCGAAAAGATATTGTAACGCGTCAGACGTGTTTTCTCTTACGCGCAGCGTATCTGTTTCGTACAGGAAGCGTCGGGTGCTTCGTTTTATACGGCGTGTATAACTCGAAAGTGATCATAAACAGGATTCCCCGGGGAAATGACTTCTACGCCGCCGTTCTTTTTTTTGTTTTTACGAGCATAACCGCCGGGTCGGATGTGTGCACGCAAAAAAAAAAGCATCGAGTCACTAACCGCGCTAAGAAAAGGCCCGTTATAAAAAGTTGGCAAAGATGAAATTACACGGCGCGGCACGTACGAGCCGTCGCTCTCTCAAAGAATTATCGCCGCGCGACGGGCCTCTCCTTGTTTCGGGGTCCCCGACTCCGGGGCCATTATCATGACGATTTTTCGTCACCGCTCGCCACGTTCCGTGGGATCGATTTAAGATTCAGCACGAATCGTTGGCCTCGCCGTTCGTGTCCTTTAAAGGAAAGTCGGGTTCAATTCGCAGTAGCAGCAGCGGGTCTCTCCCCTAGGCCGGGGCGTCGTCGGCGCGGCCTTGTCGTCGGCCCCTGACAAATACGAACAATTCCGTACGTCTCCGGGCCAACTGCACGATAATACGACAATCTATTTCACAGCTTAACGTACTGTGGATCGTACGGAAACGGGGATTCCGGTCCGCGCACCTACGCGTGCGTCGCATTACGAATTCCGAAATGTCCGACCCGGCGAAAATTATACGAAACGTTCGCCGTCGAAGATCATCGTCGGTCCTGTTCCCTCGGCGCCCAATTAATCATCGAGTTTCATAATACCCGAACGCGGAAAATGAACGATGCAATTTTCACGTGCAAATTTACTTTGAGAGCTGTCAGCACAATAAATAGAAGACATCGATCGGCGGGAGGAATTACCTGATAATGCGGTTCCTTGATTATTCCCGGCCGACCGTACCCCCCTCTCTCTCTCTCTCTCTCTCTCGTTCTCTCGCCATCCCGGTTATAACGTCTATCGTGAAACGCGTAACGAAGGGAAATAATTCGTTCCAGCGGCAATTTCGAAAGTTGTCGGCATGATCGTATCCCCGGCCGTATCGCGGGCAAAAAGGATTCCGCTCCTCGTGCACGTATGGGGTGTATCGACGGCGATTCGTTTCGCTTTAAGCCCGCTTGCCTGGATCCCCTCGGGGGCTGAAAATGATCCCCGATAACTGGAAGCAGCCCGATACGTGGCGGATAAGTCCGTGAGGTCGTTCCAGTCGGGCTTTAAAGTCGCGAGCCCGAGGTTCAAGATACAGCGGAATCTGCATAACGAATCGATTAGTTATGCGCGACGCGTATTAAAAGATTCGCGACGGCACTGCTGCTTAAACGTATCAACAATCCCAGGAATGAGCCTCGACAATTTTAACACTATGACGTCCGGTGGCTTCGCGTTGGTGCCACGCGAAAACTGTCGGGTAAATGCCGATGGCTCCACGTTGGTGCCATGCAGTAAATTAATAGATGAATATATAATACAAAGAAATAATGTACTCTTATTTGCATATGTATATCCTCACAATTTCGAGAAAATAGAGGGACAGGATTGAGACATGGGAATTGATAATAAGATTAGTAAACGAGAACCTCGGAGAACCGCCGGTCGATAAGCGAAATTATGTAAGTCACTTCTACCGGCGTCACATGAAAAAATCTAGATTAGACGCGCAGATGACGTAGTGTTGAATTTTATAAAGCGAACGATTTTGCCGGATCTCGCATGGACGTCACGTCGAAGATGTCAACTGACTGTGAAATTGATTCGAGCTCGCGATCTATCCGCTGTAAGAGTTACCCAAAAAGTTCCCCGCGAATTTCGCTTCTTACGTGTTTAATTGAAAGTTCTTCGAAGTTTCGGTCTCATAATTAAAATCTCCGGAAGACGGGAGGTTCCGTGGATCAAAGACCATGAAGATCTCCGAGAAGGAGGCCGCGGTAATATCTGACTCGCCTGGGCTTTATATCCTATGCGCGGGCAGCCGGACGTCGAGCAAAAACCACCTTTTAATTATTATCGCCGTAACTCCGGAAACCTCGTAAAATATTTGTTTCAATTTCCAGGCGACGGTCACGTCGCAGGCTCCCGCTCTCTCTATTCCTCTTTCGCGGCTGCAGCGGTAGTAACTGCGCGACGGGGTTGACCGGAGTCAACGAGGTTACGCGTTTACGCTGCGTATGGCGTTACGATTGCGTGGCCGGAAATCGTCGCACCGCAACGACTTTATGAGTTGTTAAGCGAGGCTGCGCGAAACGAATAAGCAGATCATCGATAAAACCGAAATGGGGCGTTGAAATTCCGCGGTCTCATTCGCGCAGACAAATCGGCCGCGTGCTCGCCAAAGCATGATCGTTTCATTCTGAACTTCGCCCGACCATCACGTGATTCCGTTACGTTAGAGAGAGAGAAAAAAAATGTGAAACCGATAATTGGAGAGAATTCGTCTTATGCATATTTAGTGGAAATAAATTATATTCAAATTTAAAAGAACGTTCCTCGAGGTAAATCAGTTCGCAACGTCAGCAAATAAGATCTTGATATCGTGCATTAAAAGTGGGGATAATTTACCGTTATTTCCTATTAAGCGGAGACTCTCTCAGTACGAGGTATTTCGAAGCAGCGGTTCATTTTCATACATAAATATGCACGTGATTTTTTCCGTCAGAAGCGGTCTCTGTGTGTAATCTACAAATCTAATGCCACGATTCGTTGCCGCGTCAGAGAAAAAGATCGTGCAATCTCCCAGGGCGCTTCGATTTTCACCGGATGATAGGAAAATAACAGGATTGGCTTATCGTTTTCGACAGCCCACGTATACGTATATCCCGGGCGAGCACTTTATGCAGATCAACCCACGGCATCACGCGAGGGCCTCGTGAATTTGGCATTGAGGTTCGTCGAGGAGGCAGGCAAGCAAGCAGGCAGCCACGAGAGGAGGGAAGAATGGGTAACCGGTAATTGTAGGTTGGCAAAGATTCAATGTAGGTAAATACGCCGATCCGACCGCCGCAAGGGCTACGGCGACACCGGCGTGCATGTAGACACGAGGCCATGTGCTACCGGTCCTACCCTAGACCGTTTCCCTTTCCGTCTCCCATCTACACTCCCGTTCATAAATAAAATCGGAATCTTCGAACTTCAAACAATTTGCATAAAACGAGACTTCCTCGGTAATCAATTATTTCCAGTCTTTAATTATTCAGCTACAACGATGGACACACGTGACCGACAGAGCCTTTAAGACATCACTGACGTCTATCCTGCGTTTCGATTTAATTAAAACAGTCATTTTTATTTAGCAGTTTCTGTAATTACGTTTAGGGTTGAAACTTATGCGGGCGAGTGTACAACGTAAGATCCCTGAGTCTGTTCCCTTCACCGTCTTCCAGGCTGGCACATCCTACACTATCTCTGACATGGGCAACTGTTACGCTAGCATCGGCGACGCCGCTACTCTTCGCTTCGCCTCTTTGGTAAGGGGCCAAGAAATCCCAATCTGGCCGGCAGGTTACTCTCGAGCCCGCACCAGATGGACCTAACACGGTCTCTCCAACGCGATTCGTGGAGTGCCTGTTTCTTCCTAGCCATCTTGCTGCCACTTGATATTTCCTTCGAGACTAACACAGTCCAATCGACACCGGACCGTTGCCGGACCGAAGGGGGTGGCGTGCCAACTTCCGTTCCTACACGACCACGCCACGGCTATTTCTCGGACGTAGCGCCAGCCAGAGATAAGAAACGAGCCGGATTAATGCATGAAGAAATTCCGATCCCCGACAAACAACGCGATATCCAACAGGCATCGAGCGGAATTCAATTTGGCGCTAGTCGATTTATCAGCAGCAACGGTCTCGATTACAGAAGATAGAGTCCTATCTCGAATTATTATACGAAATATAGAGGCTAATATCTTTCGCTCGTACAGTTCCCGTGTAACGTAGTACGGTTTGGAAAAAATTCTTTCTCGCATCCGTTCGCCGGGAGAACGAGCCGAGGTATTAAATAAATCAATTCCAAAGGTTGAAGCACAATCTTCGTCGGACAAGGTTGGGCGCGGGGAGAAGGGGGTCAACGCTATCGTATGCAATTTATAAGCCCTTCTCGCATCTCCCGTATCACCACCACCACGGTTAACATCACTACCACGGAGGAACGGTGCACGCCGCCGTCACGATCACTACCCCGGAGGGATGGGAGCAGTTGCGGCCATACCCGCCACCCCATTTCGCGGTCCAGTGACGCCCAGGAATTCACCAATTGGATTTTCCCTGGTTGCTCGCTACTCCTGGAGGCCAGGATGTACCGATGCAAAGGGCCACCACCTTACGGCGCCGCGACGATGCGATCGAAAGGTTCCTCAAATCCCATCGGCAACTTCGAATTTCCCGCGCGCATCCCCGGATAAATTTCACGTGAATTACGGAAACGTCGTTTTACAAGGCCGATACCGTTCGATAAAATTGGAAATGGGATGGAATATGCGTTGGTCAAATTCACTGATTATCATTCCCCATCGATTTTACTCTGTCCGAACGAAATTACTCCGTCGGGACTGAAGTGAAAAGTAAAAATACTCTGAAACACGCGTCGACCCGAATCAAGGGTGGTCCAGCGAGTTACGCGAAACGGGTCGATCGTGATTATCGTGACTTTTACGTCGTCGTAAAACTCGAAGATGACGGCCGTTCGCGGCGTGGAAAAAAACGATCGTAGAACGAGAGAGAAGCGCACGTGGCTGAAACTTTTTATTAGACACCGCGGCGGATGAAATTTTTCTAGTATTACATCGAAACGGTAGAGGACGGCGGGTTGGAGTGGGCACAGCGTTTAACCCATTGATCGAGAAAGCTCGCCGGTTTGATCCAACCGAGCATAAACCCCTATGACCCCTCCTCTTTCGAGGTTTATTTCGTTTCCCTCGCTGTTTCTTTTTTCTCTCTTCCATTCATGCCCGGTTGGACGTATGTACACGTTATCAACGCTCCGGCTGAAACGGTTTAGCGGTATACATATCTGGTGTATACCCGCGCCGTATGGCGTGGCATTGCTGGAAATGGCAGGCTAATGGAACCCGGCCCGCTGATACAGGCAAAATAAAGGCTGTCTTATCGATGTTGCGTTGTCGGGGGTTAATTGGAAGTTATTGCTCGCCATATATTACGCACATCAGACGCAAACCGCTTCGTGTTTGCTTTGCGGTGGTGTGTCACCGGTGTCGGCACGTCGTAATGATTGTCAATTACAGTGATGTAATACCGCTTTACTATACACGGGCGTGGAAAACGATCAATTGGGATTAAAATAGCATCGAGCCCAGGCTTCCGGGTAGTAGGCAGCCAGGGTAGAACCGGGTAGGGAGGGAGGGATATTAATATTTGTACGCGCGCGTTTCATAGTAACCGCAGTTTGCGCGGACATTATTAAATAACCCGCACGAAACATCGGGCGTTCCGATATTTCCGCGACGTATTATTTTTCACGTGCCGTCTGCAATAATATCGTGAAACAATACCCCGTGCGCCCGTCCCCGAATATGCGGTTGTGTCGCATCGTTTCAAAATTTTATTATTCCACGGTTATTCCGCGCGGGCAAATATTTTCATAATTTTTCCCCCCGGTTACATTCGCCGCAACATAAATACTCGCGGGCGGACGAATTTATTTGTACGTCAACGAACGGCCGAGCCAGCTTTTTCCGCGGGATTTACGCGGCCAGAAAATTTCGAACGCACCCCCCGTAAACTCTGTCTCAATAAAAACGAACGAGCTACGAAAGTTTTGCTAGTCTTCTCCCCACGCTTATTACATATGCGTGCACAGGTTTCGCCCCGCTCTCATTTCCAGTCTTAACAAGCAACGATAAAAACGATTCGTTTGTCGAAAATTATCGTACGAATGTCAGGCATTCCGATCGAGCATCAAACTCGTGAAATAAATAAAATAGCTGGAACTGGCGATATATTTTCTAGCTCGTCACCGCGTCACGTTCATAGACCGCTTCGATTTCGAGTCACATTCAATGATATGTGTACACACGTGCTGGCAAGTTTACAAAGTCAGGCAAGAGGTAAACCAAACGAGGCTCCATGTCTACGTTAGCTCCCGATCTGTCCCGAGTTCATCTACGTCGACTATTAAACGCAAACGGGAAACAAGCTGCCCGGCGTACAATGCCAATTACGATATTAATTAATTTACATACGAACCCCGGTTGAAGTTTCAACAAAACTGGGTAATTATCATCGTGGCAATCAGTAAATTGCACGCTCCTTCAGACGTATTTCTCCTCTTAACTCCGGCCGAA
>SHCU01000048.1:377814-400336 GCA_004307685.1 Ceratina australensis | reverse complement strand
ATGAGTTACCGAAGGATCACGAGCTGACTTCTTCCACTTCTGGGCGAGGCTCCTTACGAACCAGTCATACATCATAGGGTCATTAAGATCTTAATTAAATAGTTCGAATTATCATTATAGTTATACGGAGATAGAATAAAACAGTCCTAGCCAGAGATGAACGCCTAGTCAAGAATAAATTGTTCCTATCTGAAAATTTAATTACGATTTATCTCGACATTAATTTGAATCCTTATCCCAACTCATCCTGCTATCCTTTCTCGAGTCATCCAAATCCTAGAAGAGCCGTCCCTGGATCCCTAAACCTTATCCTTAATCCCCACCACATCATCAACACCAAGTTTATTTAACCCCCTAATTTACAAATAAAACGAAGTTTGTACGAATTTCACATAAACTGAATGACGTCTCCCAGACGTCTTTGCAAGTCAACGGCTTAAAATAAAGACGGTTTCACAATCATCGTTGCATTCGTCCCCTTTGCCTTTCCGATCGGTAAAGAAAATCCCGGGGAAAACGGCATTTAAAAATACAAACGTACGATTCAACGAATCGAAAAATCATCCGGCGAGAGTCTATAAAACGCGGGGAAAGATTTCCGAACCGGAAACGAGCAAACATGAAAGCACGCGGAAGAAAACGCACGCGCGATTGGTCCGACGAGGATATTCATAACGTGTGAACGCCCACGAGCGTTCGAGCGTGCGTCGAATGCCAAAACGTGCGAAAAGAACGGAAGCCAAGGAATCCGGCAGCGCTGAAAGCGCTCAGGTGATTCCCGGATAGCGGAAATACGCGAGAGCTCGGGGCCCGTAAGTAGCCAAGTTTCCCATTCGTGGTTCCTTACCCGGCGACTACCGTAACGGCCGTAACGGCCGGCTCGCCAAAGAAACGGATCGTGTAACTTTTACGACTTTTAACGAGATCGCAACTTTATGCTTAAACGAGTATCAATTTCACGGGCGGAACTTTTTTGAGCGTGAACGTTCTCGACGACGCCTTCGGCATCGAGAGAGAGCCGCACTCCGTTTCCCTTTTTGGCAATTCGCGGCTTGTTTTTCAATATCACCTACGGTCCGTGAAATCGCTCGAAACGTGTCAACGCAGCGTTCGCCGCCGCTAATTCAAGCCGATGCGAGCGTCACGGAAATTTTCATATTTCACCGACGTCATAAATAAGCATCGGTTGTAGGTACAAAACGCGAGACATTTTAATTCAGACGGGAGCGCGTGCATTAACCGCAATTGATACCCGTAGAACGATCGCAGATGTATGGAAATTTCATTATTTGCATTTTAAACTAAATACCATACATTAAAGGAATTACAAATTTAAATTAAACGGATCCTATCAACCGCGAGGTAATCAAATTTATTCGTTCGCGGTCGCGCGCGACCCACGAATATTCCCGGCGCTCGCCTATTTACCGGAAATATCACTTTTTCCATTCGGTAAGAAAATTACTTCCGAAAACCGGCGGCTCTTCCGCGGCGCAATTTCCTCCGCGCGACGCGTAACCGCACGGCGACGCGTCGACGAAAATTCACCGTGCTCGAAGCGACGAGGCCCGGCTGAAATACGCTTTCTAATTTCGACAGAATCGTCATAGAGAGTACAGAGAGTAGAGAGACAGGGTAAGAGAGAGAGAGAGAGAGAGACAGAGTCGCCGGGCATACCGACGGATTTAGGGAACGTTGGGCGAATGACACTTCCCCTTGGCGCTCAGCACCCCTAATACCCGAGTTCAAGCCTCTTACCCTCCTCTTCAAAGTAAGGATCGATAGTCTGGCATCATTGGGCTGCAACGGCTGATGCGGGGAAGTCGAAGGCGGAAGAGGCGGAAGAGGAGTAGGCAGGCAGGCAGCAGAACTGGAGGAAGAGACGGCGAGTGGATGCTATGCAGCACGGGGAGAAGGTGAATGGGAATTGGAGATGTGGGCGGGGGGATTTTCACATAGGGAGTATCGCCGGCTCTGGCCAAGGATTAGCATGAATGGCCATCGTCTGCGCCGGCCGAGATAGCAACACGGCCTCTCGCCTATTATTGTTCGGAGAAATTAATCGCATCCATCGCAGATTACTCCGCGATTGCTTTTCCGGTGGTCCGTCCCGGAAAATCCGCCTGGTCTTCCTCCTCTCCGCGCCGGACTTCATATCTACCCCACGCCGGTCATTCCCACCCGCTAGGAACGTAACAATGGTCAGGTGATTTCATGCACGTATGGACATTTTAATGTCTGCTGCTATCGGGGTCAATACGTTTTGTTTGCCGTCCGCATCAACGCGATCAATCACGCGAGACGCAGCGTTCGGCCACCTGGATGGCCTCTCATTAAAAAATAGTAAAATATTCGTGGTGAAAATCGAAATATCCGACGAACCGATGAACTGACGTCAGAACGGACTTTCTTATCGCAATAAAATTTTATAGCGAAAATTAAACGAGCAATAATAACTACGCGTATGCATCGTTTAATTAGGTTACCTCGTTATAAAGTATTCCAGTAGCCATAATTCTTCAACGACAATATCTGTTTCGAGCTAAATAAAGTATTATAATTACCGAATTTAATGGAGCTATTCATCAGGCTACCATTGTGTGGCCATTTAATAATGTGTCTCTACGCACAATGGTAAATGGGCACGCTTTACATATCAGCTTAACGAATATGAAATAAATAGAAGTAAGAAAATTGCAAATAAATGTAACGACTTATTGTTAGAGAGCTTGTTTCTCTATGTAGGCTCAAATCAATCACGGCATAATTACATGTAATCTAGAAACGACACGCTTTACGTATTATGCTTAACAAATATGAAATAAATAAAAGTAAGAAAATTGCAAATAAATGTAACGACTTATTGTTAGAGAGCTTGTTTCTCTATGTAGACTCAAATCAATCTCGGCATAATTACATGTAATCTAAAAACGACACGCTTTACGTATTATGCTTAACAAATATGAAATAAATAAAAGTAAGAAAATTGCAAATAAATGTAACGACTTATTGTTAGAGAGCTTGTTTCTCTATGTAGAATCGAACCGATCTCAGCATAATTACACGAACACTCTCCCGTCCCCGTTGAAGAGCATCCAGTCTCTAACATTCAAGATGCTAGGTGGCGGTGAACAGAAGCGACGGTAATTCTCCGGCGAATGCGGTCATTATGGAGATTTTATCAAGGCGCGTTGCCAGCTAGCTTAAGCTTCACCTTAAGCTCGCCAGTTCCGCCGTTCCCTTCCGGCGGCGGGCTTCACGCATTGTACCGTTCCACGCATTCCACGCGAGGAAATGATAATGAAAGAGGAGCGAGCCTGAGTGATTTACAACGGTCGGCGGAATAGGCGAACCGTGAAACGGCAATAGCGTATTAAAAGACGATGCGCGCGCGCGCTTTCGCCGGATAATGGAATTACGATTAATAAATCTCGAGGAAGTTGTTGCGTTGCGCCCGGCGATAAAACCCGACGACGCGGGCCGCGTGTTACGAGGTTGGGAAACGGAAACGCGGAGGAATAAAAGTCCGGCGACTTACGCGGCTGTTGGATACGCGTATCGCGCGCGTACGTGCGCGGTAACGCGACTTTAATGCGACATGTATTATTCAGTGATTCCTTTCCGTGCGTGTTGAATCGTACACACGGGATCGTACACACGTACGTTACCTAATTGGCGACACGATCGCTTACCGCGTTCGCGGGTTTTGCCAATCCTTTGATACCCCGTCGTATCCTCTCGCCGGGTATCGACAACGCTTGAGGAATGATCGCAGGGAGTTTCTACGGCTGGACAGTGACAAATAGAGTACATTGGTTGCCAGCGCCAAGAAGCGAGTTTCACGCTTTGTTTACCGTTTGTCATGTTATGCAAAGAACCGAGCGAATTTTTGCCGACTGTGTGCACGCCCGCAGAATCGCTCACCGTCCTCCGCCCCCGTCCGCCTCATCCCCACGGGGGAGCTCGACATGTTTGTAACTAGTTCGCGGCGAAAAATATCGTTATTGATGATCGGCGAACAGGAAGAGAACGAGACGGAACTGTTTTTATTTATCGCTAGATGGACAGCCATCGCGAATTTGTAATTCGCCAGATAAAACACATTTATCCCGGGCACAATGGTGAATTATCTTGTTACCCGCCGGTAGAAATAGTCGGTGAGAAAAAAGAATACGTCGAAACGAACATTTCAAGGAACACGACTTCGGACAAGCGTGTACGCGCGCCCGGCACAATGAGAATTTGAATATTCATTCGGTGTCGGCGTGCGTTACCGAGAAAACTATAACACCACCGGAAACGTCACTCGTTCTTATCGCCGTTGGAAATCAACGGTCCGGCCGGCCGGGCGGAATTAAAAATTATCCCCGCCGACACGGGGGTTTGTGCATATTCGTGAAAATTAGCGCGGGCGAACGACGCAAGGCGGTGGACGGGGGGGTGCCATCGTATGTAATATGCATATAGATGCATGCGTGACAGCTCGCAACGTGACGGGCACCGCGACGGTGCACGGGTCGTTAGCCCGTACGGTTGTTTCGTCGGCGAGTCACGCCTAATCACCGATGAATACAACAATCGCGGCGTGATGAACGATCAGCAAGCAAGCTAGCCTTTATTAACGTCGGGGGTCGCGTAATTAGATTAGAGCACACCCACCGGACGACCATCATTTTCCATGGTGATTTTGGCCGTCGCGCGGCACGCCTGGCAAAATCGAAACTCCACGGTCCCGAGGACCCCCGCTGGATTGCACCCTTTGATGTTACCCCCATCGGATGACGCAACGTTCTTCCGGTGGATGAAAATCATTTCAGGAGGGACGCGCGCGCGGGTTGGCGCACCGATATGCGCTCGGCCGCGGGATTTAATTTAGCTCGGCTGGTTTCGCGTTTTAAACCGGACAGCCGCGAGATTATATATCGTCGAACGTCGCGGCTATCATTATTTTCCTAGACGAATCTAATTCGCACCTCGTTCGCTTCGAACGAAATTATTTTCTCTATTCACGGTTCGGTTGGCCTATAAATTTCTCCCCGTTCGAACGTACACCAGGGAATAATGGGTCGCGGCGTGTTTAAAAAGAGGATGATTCATACCGTTATTTCGTAATCGTTGATCGGATCACGGGGGCTTTTTTTTATATATATATATATCGGTGAGCTCCGAAATAAATGAACAATTTCGGCATCGGGCCGGATGAGATTTTGCGCGTTGCGCGTTTGATGGGTGCATAGAAACCAGTGAATAGTTGCGTTCGCGTAAATCTGTTAGCAAATCCACAGCGCTGTCAGTCCCGCGTAATGTAACCGAATGACGGGGAATTCCTCTAATCGATGAAAACTATTTTGGCGCTCTACCGCAGGACGAAATTTAATTCTTGCACGCTGCAACGCTACGCTCTACGCGTGACCGGTCGTACGCGTGCGTGCGTGCACGACCGAGATGCACGACACACACCGATGTGACGAGGAGACGCCACTTATGGATCGATAGCCCGACTGCGTTCGCTATTACCTATGCCGATGTAATTTGC
The DNA here is from genome assembly GCA_004307685.1 of Ceratina australensis. Lineage (NCBI taxonomy): Eukaryota > Metazoa > Arthropoda > Insecta > Hymenoptera > Apidae > Ceratina > Ceratina australensis. The sequence continues at coordinate 394,800 of SHCU01000048.1, read as the reverse complement.
CTGGCAAACACGCTACCCGGTTCCGATTCCCATTCGATTGACAACCAACGCTATTCTTCTACGCTGCGGCGGCGTCCGCAACGCCTTTTTACATGCGTAATAATTCCTTCCATTTTTCCGCGCCATCGTCGATCGACAAACAATTAATCTCCCTTGTCATAAAATCTCATAACGTCCCGGATAAATTTCATTCTCTCACTTTTTTTTTGTATCGGCCGTCACGGCGAAACTGATGATTACATTCATTCGAGATTTTGATCGACGTTTTGCAACGCATTTTTTAATTAATAACCAACCGTGTTAAACAGAGATTAAAAAAACAAAAAAGCTTCGTCGGTTCTTCTGTGGGAGGTAACATTCACTTTGTTCTATCAATTAAATCAGCGAGATTCATGAAACGAGGGTCTAAAGCTGGGGTAAAAACTCCTTAAATGATCGATACCATCTTAGGAGGACGGTAAGACCGGCGAGGGTGTAATTACCGGATTGAGGAACGCAGGACTTAGGTGATTACGGGTAATTGCCGCCGCTCTGACCATAATTAGAATGCTCTATCGTGCATGACATCGATCAACCTGCCTCCGGAGTCAGGTTAGTTCGAGTAGCTATCAATAACTATCAATTCAGGGTACGGCGCGACGCTGAGGCTACGTCGAATCTCTCCGATCGTAACTTGAGCGATTCGTAAGCGGTCGAAGGAATGGAAGGCATCCATCATTTTCGAGAACCTGTCTAACCTTCCGCCGTTTCAGGCACTTGCCCTGGGTCAGACCGGGTAAAGAGACGATAAAGAGATGTAGCTCGTGTCAGCATCGTCAGCCCTTCACCTTTCATTGCGAACCACCCCTTCGGTCTCGCGTCTTACGAAAATCTTGGAAACTCCGTTTAAACCGTGATGCGTCAGACCGTAAAACTGTTATTCCAACAGCGCACATCAATTATGACCGCGTAATCCATTTTACATTCGCCGCGTAATCGATTCTATCCATCCTTTATCTCACAATTTCTCATGCAATGAAAAATGTAACCTGATCAACCAGGAATATTTTCCTTACTCCGAAAATACATAAAATACTCGCATTAACATTAACCCTTTGACTTACAATGACGTCTGGGAGGTGTCATTCACTTTAAGTCAAATTCGCACAAATTTCATTTTATTTGTAAGTTAAAGGGTTAATGATAAGGTTTATCCAAAAATGAGTAACTGAAATGAGGTTTTAATCCTTTAACTTACAAATAAAATGGAATTTATACGAATTTGACTTAAAGTGAATGACACCTCCCAGACGTCATTGTAAGTTAAAGGGTTAAACGTACCGGTACTCGTAAAGTACCAGTGAAGAATTTCTAAAAATTAATATTGTCCCTTTATGATAAAAATAGATATATTATAATACATATATCTATTTTTACGTATATCTATTTTTACCATAAATGGACAAATAACCCTTTACGAAATAAACGTTAATTTTTAGAAACTCTTAATATTCAAGGAAATAATAATAATCAGATAACATAAGAATTTACAGTGATTCAAATAAACGAAAGAAATGACAATGAGTGTACGATTTTAATGTGAATTTTAAAAGGGATTCATTTGACGCTACTTGCTACGTTCACTGTTAAACCAGACGAATTCGCGATTATAAACGGATAATTCTGGCGAAGGGAGGATGAAAAATATCTGTGACTGTGGTCGAAAATCGGTCGTCAGCCGTGTTAATCGTTTTATTCACGCGGATACCGTCGGGCGGACAATTAGCGAAAGTACCGCGGAAGTAGCGTCGTATCCTCCCGACTTCCTACGAGTTGCTTCCGCGCTGCCGCCGCTGCAACTTTCATGGAAGATTTCATGGTCAGTCAAACGTTCTACGAAAGCACTCGCTCGCCGGGTTTTATTGCCGAGTTTCAGAATCGAAACTAAGTTTACGATCGTGGAATGAGAATCAGTTTTATCTGCCACTTTCGCTACCCAGTTCCCCGGCTGCCTTTAACGCCGTCGGCTGAGTTATATCTAAACAGGTCACTGTATCCGGGCTATGTATCCGATACTCGCACGAGAACGAAACTGTAAAAACCGTGCGAGATAAGTTCCGCGTAATTAACGAGACTTTTGGTTTCGACGCGCGATCCGGTTACGTTTGCAACCCGTTGGAAGGGGATGGTTTAAAGTTCGTTTCGGGAATCGCGATATCAATATAGAAACGCGAGCGAGCGGGAGGAGGAGGAGGATGAGGAGGGGCCCGTTCTGCAACGAACGGTGTATTACATTTCCAGCTAATGGAAATGGTCGATGGGAATGAGATAGAAATGCGGAGGAGAGGATCGAGCATTCCTGATGTTTCGGGACTTCGAAACACGATCGTTCGGCCAGTTATCCCTGATAATCGGTCGAATTTCATCCGCCGCCGCGCCGCCGCAAATGTATTAATTCGTAATTCCGTTGCCCGGGGATCGATCCCGCCTCCCTGTTCCTGACGGCTTCGAAATACGTCGGATGATAAACATAATTCCGTACATCATTTTTGGGATTAATCAGAACTCGGATTATTACCGATGGCCACGCGCGGCGAGACTTTAATGTGTTTTAAGTTCGGTTTAATCCGCTTCCCTTGAGCCCCGTACGTAATCGACTTGCGAGCAGTTTTTCTCGTCCCCGATTAAACGGTTCGCCGAAATCCGTTTACCAAAATATTCTTTACCCCACCCGTGAAATTATTTTTAACATCGTTTAATCCGTTTCCGTTTTTAAACAGCCCGTAAAAAACGGTAAGTACGAAAAGCCGCACGTTTTATTGCTAACGAGAGGGAAGTAAGGAAGCGAAATCACTTCTGAGGCGGCGGTTCAATCAGCCGAAGCGTGATAACGGTTTACAATTCCTCGACGTAATCATCAGTCGAGACAATCTTTACGAGCGGGGCATCGTAAAGCATAAAACGGGCCCGAAAGCTCGGTTCGAATTAATATGAGGTATCTGCCGCTCGTAGGAAGTCTCGAAATTACGGCGGAAAACGCGGCGGAGGGTTAGGGGGGCCGGAAGGGTTCGTAGAGAAGGGTGGGTGGTCGGATCTTTTACACCGTGCATACACCGCAAGCAGCTAACGTCGCTCCTAACCCCCTCACCCGCGCCGTTGCCCTTTGTTCCCGACGTATGATAATTATCGTTGCGACCATAACGACGTTTAACGACATTTAACAACTAACCCGGTGTAACTACATCGTTCCCGTGTAATGAAACGCGTCTTCCCTGCTCGCAGCCCGTGGCTCGTGGCAACGATTACCCTCCCGCCGGTTGAATACATATGCAAATCCATAAATACAGTTCAACTGACTATGCGCGAATAAAAATCGAAACTGTTGCGTAAACGGATTCGTAAAAGAATTTCCGATCGGTTAAACGCGAAATTTTTATCTCGAGTCGTAAAAGTTTCGCGGAGTCGAAGACAACGAGGGGATACCGCGAGGCCTGGTCTCTCTCGTATCTCGTGACCTTATACCCAGCCTGTAAACCATAAACGAGCGCCATATGGTTTCTGTGCGCGCGGGGCCAATCGCGCCTAACCATTGAATTATCTGGACGCCGGTGATATTTTTGGTCTCCTCTTGAACACGCGAGGTCGGCCGCTCTCGGGGATGTCTGAGAATAAAACCAACTCGTGTAGTTGGTGGCGTGGCGCGCCGCGTAAGATCTTTCGGCCCGGGAAAATTGAGTTTCGCAATTCCGCGGTAGCGCAACAACAATTTAATCTTTGCTACTTGGCGGAACAAGAAATTTCGCTGGTTGAAACCAGCGAAAAGAACCGCGGAGTACGTATAAGACGAAAGGGTGCATTAGCGGAAATTACCACTTGGTAACTTAGAAAACCTTCCCCGTCGTGAACTTGACGCAAAGGATTTGAGAAGGCAAAGACGGAGCAAACCGGGACGCTGGCATCCTTATTAGGTTACAGTTATTCGACAATGGAACCACCAAGCGATCGAAATGCTCCTCGGTATTAACAACTTCCCGCGGTAATACGATTATCCGGTGTACCTAGCAATTTCTAAGGAGGAATCAAGCGATAGAATAAAGAAGCCAAAATACACTTATTAGCTCGGTTGTTGAAACTAAGAAAGAATTACACGCTGCATATATAAACGGCGGATGTTCTTTGCACGGCTTGTTTCTGGTAATTACGCGGTGAAAAGACGTAGCGAGAAAGAAAAAAAAAAAAAAAATCGCATGCTCGTGTCGAGTGGAACGAAGGTTCACGCGGTTGTTCGTGTCACGAGATTCGCATTCGTTTCTATTAGTATCAACGTCGGTGGGTACGAATTCAACAAGATAGTTCGCTTAAAAAGTAATTTCCGCTTTTTCTCGCGTGCGCGCGAGAGAATTTAAGTTTGATTTAATATTTGCGTGATCCGGCGGCCACGCGAATTATTTGCGCTCGTACCGCAACGCTGCTGGTCGGAAACAATCCTGAAAATTACGCGATACCCGCCCCTAATTCTAAAGGATGCCTGATTACCGAACGCAAAAAGAGCCCACGTGCTACCACGCTGATAACGTTTCTTCTAATTCCTTCGTACACCCTTGTCTCATTCCACGATACGTTCCCCGACGCTCGAGATTAATAAAATACACAAACTTTCTCGAATTCTATTTTTACTGATAGGAATCGACGGGAGAGACGATGAAATTGGACGACGGGGTAAAAAAAAAAAATAGTATCATCGTCAGAATGGGAAAAAGAAGGTGTAGACAGCAGCGGGAGGTAAAGGGTAGACCCTGCGAGAGCGGCAAGGGTGGCCGGAGGTTTCGGCTTTGACGTCGGGGCGTCGCGACGGTGTTTGCGTAGCACTTTCATTAGCCTGCCTCAAATTACTATAGTTCAAACACAGAGCACCACCGTCACTTGGCTGCACGCGGCGCGTAGGCGGGGCGATTTCGTTTTGTTAAGGTAAATATCGGCGCTAAATACAGAGCGAGAAAAAAACGCCGTGAAAGGAGATACACGGCCCTGCGAAACGGGATACAAGACGGCGGAGAAGACGACGACGACGACGACGACGACGACGGTGGGACAAGCGGGTTGTCGTTCGAGTTTCGTATCCATGCCAGGGCGGCGGATGAGGAATGAGCCGCAAGGGACGACGGCGGGGATCGCGGAGAACGAAAGAAAGACGAAGGAGGACTGGTACCGAATGGACAGTTGGATGGACGGTGTGCTATTATTGCTTCTGCGAAGATTGGTAGCCTGCGAGACGCGCGTCGTGGAAATATTACGTTCCGTGGTGCTGTACAAAAACGACGAGGATTCTCGTTGAAAGAAGAAATCAGGGGTTGGCCCGAGAAAAATGGTGGGAAACGACGTTGACTCGTGGGATCGTTCCTCCTCGGTCAGATCTGGCGGGAGCATAAAATTTTCTGGCTACGACGACGAGCAGGAGACGGGAGGATCAAAAATATGAAATATCCTCTGGCTAGCTAGCTGTTGGTGCCGATACCCCCGTCGATCCGAAATCGATATCGAACCGTCCGCGAGGAGATCGATCCGCGGCAGGAGCGGAACCGCGGGAACGCGGGACGTCACAAATGGCCTCAGGTGCGACCAGAAATCATCCAACATTCGTAACCAAACGCGCGACATTGATCTTCCCACCGTGGATGCATAGGGGGATATCGAACATTTCGAGGACAGTTTGCACGGGACGAACATGTGTACAGCAAATCCTTCGGGATTATAGGCCGCATGAGGACGATGAGGACGATGTTGAAATATGTCCGTGGGCAACAGATATCGTGAACCTTTGAATTACGACGGATTCGTAATCGAACGTCCGCAGTTAATGGCCGACTTGATATAATACGTCGCGTCGCGTACCGACGTCGTAAACAACCGGCATACTTTTCCGCGACGCGTAAACGCCATAACGGACGGGATCTCTGTGAGCCGCGGGCCGCTGGGAAGAAACCATCGGCCGCGAATATTAAGGGCGTAGCACTTAACTTTATCACCTGAGCAAAAGCTTTATTTCCGGGATAGTGTCGACGAGTCGTTATCATCCGACAGAAATAATTTCGAGACTCGGTCTATTCACGGTGAAATCTATAAATGTCCCGCGGCTTATACCGTCAGCTGCGAAATGGATTTAATGATTTATATCCGAGCGTACTTCGAACGGTAACATCGAGCTTATTTATACCCTGTCGATGTATATCCGCGAATTTTATGTTGCCATAACGCGCGAAGAATTATTTGATAACTTATTTGAGCGACGCTGCGAAATATGTCGCGCGCAACTTCTAACGTGAATTCGCACAAAAATCATTAATCGTGGTCTGAAAAGTAACGCTGCCCGAATAAGCTCGACGCGATAACGGTTCGGGAAAAAATACAGTTGGCACAGATCCAGTCGTGTTTACTGTTGAAATTTGTCTTTGTGAGAGGAGCCTGGCTAGAAACGTGTGCACACGGCTCACGCCGTGTAACGCGTACAATGCCGAAACCGGGCTGAATTAAATATGCCTTCGTCACAGGCCTCGCCTTCGCGGGTTTTTCCCTCCCCTCCGGTATAAATGCGATCCGGCGGCCGGTGAATACAGTAAATACAAAATAGACGTAAGCCTACGTCGTCGCGGTACGTGAAAGACTCATTTTATTTATCGCGTCGCGTTTTCATACCTCTGTGCCGTACTCCTGGCTAAATGTCATCGTACCTCGAGCATCGGCACCTCTCGTCACCGCTATACACCCCGCGTTCATTACCGCACGAATGAAATTAGCATTTCGTACAGTATGATATTAAAAAGAAAAGCATGACTAATTTAATCTTCCGAGCTTGAAGAGAATTTTAGGGCATTTAACGAAACTCGGGCGAGAGGCCGCGTTGAAATAACGCGACGACAAGGCTGACAACGAGCGACGAGAAGTGCGAAGTCCTGCAATATTCACATGACCCGCTGCTGCTAGCCGTAGCACTCGGGGTCTCCGCGCCGGCGACCCTCGGCGAGGAGAAAGTCTCTCCCTCATCCTGGTGGAACACTTCATTTATCAGGCTCCGACATCTCGTCGGGTTGCCTGGATTTAATTACCCGAAACAAGTCGCCGAAGGGGATGAGCTCTCTCTCTCTCTCTCTCTCTCTCTGGCTTCCTCTCGGGCAAACTATTCCCGAAAAGGCAGCCTGGACAAAATGAAAGTACCAAGAGGACGAATCGATCGTCGTCGCCCGTCGGAGAGACCGGGCATATATCGGCGCGGGCTAAAAAGGCCTCAAACAGCTATAAATTTGCCGGCTAACGAACCCCGGGGCTCGATGATATTCGAAACCGAGGGGCAGTTATTCGAACTGCGAGACCTCGCCGGAAAGTTTCGCTTGTAATGGATTTCCTTATCGCGGGATATAATCAAAGGAAAATAATTATTATGAAGCGTACCATGATTAAGTCAATTAAGCAATCATTCCGCCGTTGATTACATCTTACCCCGTGGTGCCACCTTCCCACCCCGGGTGGCTTCTCTCCACAAAGACAAGTAATTATACAGAAGCGAAAACTTTCTCGAGACTCGGAGGAAGGATGCCGTCCGTGCCGTGGGGCCACGCGGCCCGCCAGGGGAGCGAGAGGGCCGGAGCGTTGGTCGATCTCGACGAGAGAACAGTTTCACCCTGTGTCGTTGCGATTCGGAGCGCGTGCCGCGCGGCGAAACCGGCCGCGATTTGTCACTTTACGTCGTCGGAGATAACGTTTATTTACGGGTTTCGCGTGATCGAATCGTATTTCATAATCGCACTCGACTAAACCGTGAAACGGTCGCACGTGCGAGCAAGAGAAGAACTAAAACAAAAGAAGAAGAAAAAAATGTACGAGGAGCTCACGGCGACGCCGTATTACAAGAACAAGATTAATCGTTCTACTTTAAAGTAGCATTCCGTTTTTTTAGCCATTAGCGCTTCGTAAACTTTTCTGCAGCAGCTCAATGGAGCTCGGGTACCCCCGCGGGCCTGTAGGGGCACGCTAATGGTAAAATCCATGTCGTACATGATGCGGTTGGTCGTTGTTGTCGCGCGGGGCAAATGCAACGGGCAACGGGCCACTAATGGCGTTGAACAAAAAGCCAGCCCATAAACCGTAGGCGAAGCAGCGCGACACACCGTGGCGGTGTGCCGTGGCGACGGACGCGGGGGCCGAGCGCAAGAGAAGGGTGTCACCGGTAGTTGATATCGCCTACTTCCGGCACGACTTCGCACACGGCAATTCCTCCTCGCGCCTCCCTCTCGCACCCTGCCAGCCCCCCTCCGGTCTGGCCTAAAAGGTCCAATGCGCGTTTCCTTTGTGTACGAATTCCCCGCCACTATCACCGCTCCGCTAAATAAACGTTGCATCATTAATCCACCGGGCTGAACTTCCTCGCCGCTGCCCGCGAATTTGTACGACAATGGGGTTAAATTTCATGATTCCATAAATCACCGGACCGCCGCCGCGCGCGCACCGCCGATGGTAATTACAATGACCGTGATTTTCAATCGGCTACAACGGTTCAATTTAAATAACACGCGGAAGCTCATTGTCAAATCGAACTAACAGTTTAACGCGCCGAAACTTGGAGGAGATTTTATTTCGTCCGCGGCATTATCGTGGAAATCCCGAGCGAGCCCCTCCCTCCCCGTGTTACTCCGTTGTTCACCGTCCGATGTAATTTTAATCGACTCGATTGTTAAAATAGAGTTGACAACGCGATATTTTGCCACCGTTTCGGCTTCCGGAGAATTATGCCCGGTTCCCTTTAACCGAACATTTCGATAATCCATTTTCGCTGGGTGGAATTAAATACGAACAATATAACTGTTAGGTGATAAACTCGCATCGGTATAAGAGTACAGAGTACCGCGAATTACGCGGTGTCCATTACGTCGTTTCAAGACAAATTGTTAGAATATGAACTTCAGCTAACTACGAGACTTCGCGCTAACAAATAAATTATTGTTGTGCTGTTTACAACAGTATCAAGATTCGACTTCAAGGTTTCAGCAAGTATTCTCACGTTAACAAATTTTTAACAAGGCTACATGTTTGCTTAAAATTGTTTCTACATGTCGGCAACTCTGACCTGAAGGTTTAATTCAAGAAGACACATCGCGTCTATTCGTCGAATAGACGTGCAGACAAATATTCAGCCCTTAACGCAGGACGAGATGCGCTCTCCTAACGTAATTGAAATTTTGCTTAATGGAATTTCGCAGTTGGTTATAAATTCACAGAACGAAGGCACATCGTGAAACAGTTTCTCACGTTATTAGCCGGTCCGCGTAATCCCACGTGTTCCGCCCGTGGCCGGGAGAACAGGGAATTGTCGGTGCGCTTAATTCGTTATTAACGCGACAAATCCGACGCGCGTCTTTCGTGATTTTCTAACTAAACTGACCGACTACGAAATTCGAGCGTATCGGGTTCTCTGGACTCGCGACGACGGGGGAGGGGAGGCCGAATCCGAAAGTGTCTTTGATTTCCGGCGCGAGGGTAGAGTTGCCGGTACACGAGAGAATGGCGCTTCATTGTTGCCCGCGCAAGTACGCAATTAATTTCTGTCTGCGTTCGCCGCGGGGGAATGCAAATACGCGGGGAGATTTTGCTGGAGTAATTCGGAAGTGGCGTGGTATACCGCGCGCATTATGCCGCTTTCCTCCTCTCTTCCTCCGCGCGTCCTCTCCTCTCGCTTCGCCCTTACCAGGACAACCTCTGTACCGAGCGGAGGGATTTTCCTGGCCTGTTTACGCGGCCTACGGCGTTTCGTACGCGTGATCACCCGTATCTCCAAACGTCAACTGGCCAGCCACCAGCAATCTCCATTAGAATTGAGTATGACATTGATTTATTTTATAAAATGAGATTTTTTTTAAATACTTCACAAGGAGAACGACTAGCTACGAAGCTGTCTGTACGAAGTAAATTTCGGCAACGTTAAGAACGCTTATTAGGGTAGAAGTTAAGGAATATGAAAATCTACTGGCACCTCTGAATAAAATTCGAATTTTTAAAACCTAATTTCTTTTCATGACTTCTCTTATTTCTTTTGGCAGATCTACGTTTATAATTTAATTGGAACTATACTGTATTTTATGTATAACGAGTAAAATTAATTATGTTAATTATTACTTCTGTATATGGGTGATTCTCAATTAAAGTGTGAATTCATGTCTCAGCTAAATATCTCGTAGACTGTACTGAATAAAATTTAATTATAAAGCAAATTTTAATTGTACAATTTCAATAAACAAAACGCAACATTTAAATTTGAAAAAAAATCAAAATCAAAATGAATAGAGCTATGTTTTACCCAAATTTTTCATCTCCGTGGATGTCTCTAAGGCATAAATTAAACTTTAAACATTTTTTTTCCATAAATTTTTTGTAAATAACTAATAATAAAAAATAACATTTACTTATACTATCTTAAAGGAATATATTTGCACAAAAATTTTGCGGTATATTTTATAAATAAATTGTATGAGGAAATAAAATTATGTCCCTAAACTCTTACGAAATTNTATTTTATGTATAACGAGTAAAATTAATTATGTTAATTATTACTTCTGTATATATACTTAAATATACCGAAAATCTTTGAAGGTTCCTTTCCGACGTTACTCATTTCCGGGCCGGTCCGTGTCACAAAGAGAGCGACGTTCCCGTTTTAGTCGATCGTTGACGAACGGTTGAAATTAAAAGTCAACTCCGTGGTCTCTGGTAAAAGGAGCCTCGCCGTTGAATGGGCGTCGGGAGACCGAGACCGGCGACGCGATTGACTCGATTGAAATTCATAGGGGAACGAATTCGTGGTTACGCGCCGTGAGAGATAAGGGACAATTCTCGAAATATACGCGCGACCCAGTTTCCATCCGTGGCGTCCGTAACGGATAGGTGCCGCTTCAAGAGCCCTTTCACGGTCCATGTTGACGTCTCGCCGCCGCTTGGTGTAACGATACCGCCGCGCTACTCGCAGATACGAAACGTTTTCAAACAGCCGCCCGCGCACACAGAAATTGTATTGCTAATGTAGCCCGGGATCTTGTACCGCCGCCCGCCCGCCCGCGTTGTCTCTTAACCGGCGTTACACCCGCGCGTCGAATCGATTTTGCGGCCCCGTTCCACTTCCGCGTACGAATGTTATTTTACGGCCCCGATTTGCCGCATGTTTAAGCAAAATGAATCCGCAATCAAAGTAACTTCCATGCAGATGCAAATTGGTAAGCAGGATAATCGCCGCGACGCGTGTGTACGCAACGGTTCGATTAACGCTTTGGTTGCAGTAAAATTTACAATGATACGCATTATCGTTTCTAGTGTATGTAATTATGCCGGGGCTCGCGCGTACGCGAGCTTAAATAATACGCCGTTCACAATGCAATTGAATCCGTCGTGAAATTTATTACGATTTATCAAAACGCTCGCCGATTTCAACGCGTAACAACGATTTAAAAGGTCGCGCGTTTAATTACGTCCGGACGGTTTTATGCGCGTGTCGTTAAAAATCTGTAGGACGTTGGTAATACTCGCGGGTAGCAATAAAATATCGAGGCACGAAGATCGTCGATTAAATGCGCCCACCGGTTGAAGAGCATTAATCGTACACGAAACGGAGAAAATAATTTAATTTGAAAGTAAAAACGCGATCCGCTTTGCAAGTCTGATGGTGGCCCATTGTTTCCGTGCGCCACTAAGAATACCCGTCTCTGTCCCGCCCTCTTCGATGTGTCCGCTTTACCCCCTCTCTCTCTCTCTCTCTCTCTCTCTCTTCTCCACTCCGCTCCTTCCTCCTCGTCCTCGTCTCGGCACCCTCGCCACCCCGTCTACCGTAGCCTCCTTTGTATAATCAAAACTCTCGAACAAATTTTCATATTGTTTGCGATTCAATTGGACAGGCAATTTCCGAGTCGTCTTTGAAAATATCTTCCCTTCCCTCGTCGTTCGGCGCTCGGGTACGCGGCCGGTTCAACTTTTTCGCCCTTTCGCCACTTTCGTTTCGTTTCTCGCGAAAGTGCACGCCCGGTGGTAAAGTATACGTAGTTGGTCAATGAAAACAAACCCGCGACCATGCTCCCTGGCTATTTATCTTCGGGATCGATATCGGTTCGTTATCTTGAATTCAACTTTTCCTCGGTTCTCGCCCACCCCTTCCTTGGTGCGCACTTCAGATGACTTCTCGAATGGAGCCATCGCTCCACCTTTTCTTGGTACCGCGCTGAAATAACGCCCGTCCGCCTGGCTCGGCGGCCCCCGAACGATAATAATTTCGATTTCCGCGAAATCGTCTTTCGTTTGAATAATAAATAAAACTGTTAAATCGGGAATCGGTTTTTAACTGCGACAACCGTACACGTTTGCGCCGTTAATTCTTAACGCGCAAACCTCATCGACGAATTCAACGTTTTTACGTCGGCCGTTTCGATTCCATCAATTTGACAATTATCAATTTTTCATTCGCGTACGCACGATAACGAGCGCTTAATGGAGTTAGCCATTTATTTGTTCAAATTATTGATGCCATTTAGCCGCAAAGAGTTCTCGCCGGCCGTCTGCGAGAATCGGTTCGCAGTAGTATAAGCCGGTCATGTATCAGACACGGAAAGGCACGATTTACTTCGCGGTGCAACAAAAATAAATTTCGACGTTACCGTCCGAATTTATTGTAATATTAAAATCACTTTAAAACAATTGAACAAATTTCTTAAAAAATAAAAGAGAAAGAAACAATTAGTTATTGTAAAGCAACCCCATTTCTGAACCGAAATTACTAAACGAATAAAATGATATTCAATATTTAGAATTCTCTCGTAACTTGAATAAAATCTAATTTCGAAGTAACGTTTAAAAATTCAGTCTCATAGTCTCTGATCCTTTTATAAAATATTTCGCTATCATCCGAGTGTATTCTTAAACTGCAGCGCATGCTATAAATACGACGAGATATCGTTGACGACCGGAAGGAGGAGGTGAAATAGAAAATCGCACTAATACCGAGCAATTTAAATCTTCGGAACGAACTGACCAGTTGCATTTGTACGCTCGCTTCCGTTAAGATCGTAGATATCAAGTGTACTGATATGAAATCGCCGCTGCCAGATTATACTGTAGCCCAGTTGGTGCGAAGCCAACAGCGACGATGCGAACGAAACAAGAGAAATATTTATAAAAACCGTACCGCCGGAGTCGACACCGCCACTGCACCATAGTTGCGCGCGGTGCCGGCGAGCGGTTGCTTTATTACTATAATTCATCTTGCGGCGCACGTCGGATATCTCTTTGTCCGCACTTTTCTTCCACCCGGCGTTTATACATTTTTAATCCGCGTTGGACTCTGCCAGAACCAAGTGGGAAATAGATAGGATAAAACGTTCGTAATGTGGCCCACATTTCAGCGTGTTTCCACGAAACGAAACGAACAATCGACGCGTTCTTCGAACCGCGATCCATTAAATAATCGAGTAATTTTTGTTATTCCCACGGCCACGGATCCGACGAATCCTTTTATCCGACAAAAGCTCGAACGTCAAGAGAAATTCGCTTAATCCACGGCAACGGGATTGTTATGTCCGAGGTTAACCCGAAACAAGATAAAGGGCGTTATAAATAACGGAAAAGGGAGGGTACGAAAAGCAGGTCACATTTCTCGCATTTTCCTTGGAACCCTTCCTACTACACCGAGTGCCAGGCAGGCGGCAGCAGGCTGGACACGTCCCTCCTCCCTGACAGAAGCCAGAAGGAGAACCAGATTAGAACCCGACAATCAAGCCAATTATACACTCCGGTGACGCTGACCCAGCTCTCCTCTTCCAGTTCTCTCTGTGTCCACTGTCTCTTTGCCCTTCTCCCTTCTTCTCCACCCTTTCTTCGTTCGAATCTACAAGGTTCCGGATCCTGCTACCGCCGCCAGCAACGTGTACCGTGGTACCTACTCCAGAAACTCATCAGACCTTCCGTAATCCCGATAGCACGGGAACCCTGAACGAATTGCTCGCGGAATTAAGCAGCTCGTACGGGATGACACGCAATACGTGCATGAGACTGTACCGTTTTACTCGAGGGAATACATTTGGAAATTTTATAGCCTTTCTTCATCTTCGGTTACAAGATACTAAATCCAAGATGCTAAATACGTGAACGTCTCTGCGAATGAATAAAATCCCGACGATAATATGCGAGCGAGCGTGGGATTGAAAATAATTTTCACGAGGTTGGAACGAGTTCCACTCGCGAGCGATGAGAATGTTTTTATCAAAGCGTTAGCAACGGTAAAAATAGTAATTAGCAGTCGAGATTATCAGGGATTTACGTTTAGAACGAGCGAGGGATTCAACGAGTCAACTTATCTCGATGAGTTTACATTCCCAAGTAGCTCGGTACGGCGCGGCGCGAACCTCTCTTTAAAAGAGAGCGTAGCCGTGAGCGGCGCGCGGCCAGTTTAAATCGCGCTCTGTCATTTGACCTGCATGTAGGTGAAAAAGAAGTGGGCGAGCGTAACGAAAGGAAAAGTGAAGTGCCTTAACCGGTAACCTCCTCAGAGACGTAACCGAGGCCGACCGGTTGGAAGACGGAGATGAGAGATCGGCGAGGGGTCTATGTCTAGAGGAATCTGCGCCGCGCGGCAGATTGCAGCCCAGGCCTTTGGAGGATCATCAAATTAGCGGAAGAGTCTTTGAGGGTACGTCGTAGAGGTGGCCAACTTGGCTGGCTCGTCATACTCTCCTCCGTTGGAATTATGCCCCCTCCCTTCTTCTTACCCCGTTTTCGCGACCTTTTCGCGGATCGAGTCGCAAACTTTTGCCTTCCCTTACAGAAAGAGACGGAGAAGCGTCATCCCGCTGTCGCCCTGCTACCGTCCCTCCACCCTTTTACTTCTTTCATTCTTTTTTGGCTCCCTTCTCTCTTTCCTCACCGAACACGCAGTGTATCTCGCGTCGTGGCCCCCGCGCTAACGCCAGCTGAAGAAAATTTTCAGCGACGGTATCCAGTACCCAAAACGACTGAACCGAGCGCGTTGTCTAGATATAAATGAGAGAACTTTCAAAAGCCGGCGAGGAAAGACGTTAGGACGAAAGCAGTTTCGGGCAGCCGAGTGTCGCTGCGGACCGCGTTTACGTATCGTTGGAATAATTTTTAGAGTTGGAACGTCCGTTACCCGTCTCATGTTTAATTCCCCGGTTCTTAAGTAACTCCTCAGACCCCAACCCCCGGTGTAAAGCCCGACGATTGGCTATTGTACCGGCGAACATGATCAGCGTTCCAACCGACTTCCGTATGCCCTCAGATCCATACGCTCTAGAGAATTTAAAACGAGGACGTGCATGTTTCCTACTAATCTCTTAACGCGATAGTCCCTTATCGATAAACCTCACGCTTCAACGAACTTAATTTTCCTATAGGAGAATCGTTCGATTGCTTTCTAGCTGCGAAATATTTCCCACGTGTTTTCGGGGCTGGAATTTATTTGGACAATTTACAACCGGGATACCGAATAGGGTAGCCCGGAGAGAACGAGCTGGATGCCGGTCGCGTAAAGTAAGTATAAAACGGGCACGATCGAGCGAACGGAAAATTCGGACATACATAACGAGAGCTGCCTCGCGCGATACCGATATTTTTAACCCAAGGTGGGATACGCCTCTCGCGGCGCGTGTGGGTGTACCGCTTGTTAAATACGCTCGGGCACGATCGCGTATATTACACGGACTCACGCACACAGAGCTACGGCCGGGGGGAAACGCGTGAATGTTTTATCGCGAGTTAGCCCTTTGCTTTCCTCATGCAATTTACTCCCGGCGAACCCGTACGTCTGGCCTGCGCGCGGACGGAAACTAGGCCAGAAACACAAAGCCCAGGCCCACTGGCTGAGCGAGATACCGGTAACAATACCTAAACGCGTAAGGGGGTAGACGCCGCCTTTTTCCGCCCTTCCCGACCTCTCGTTTATAGGAGCCGGCTGACCCATCGCTGATAAAATTGTAAAACCCCGGAGCTGAATATTTTTCCACTAGTTGATCCTCCTAACCTGACCCAGCGGCTGCAACCTGCCGTCCAACCGTTCCGCGTTCCTTTCGTATAGACGTCATGCAAAACCCTTTTATATCCATATTCAAATTAGCGCGACACGAGTATATGAGAAAACTTTGCCAATCGCGTGTCATTTTATTGATTCATTAAACCGGCTCTCGAAGATATTATCTTGGTAGAAGCGTGTCTCCTTTATCTTTTTTTTTTATCGGGCTTACGTTATTGGTTTTATCGAAAGATAGACGGGACGGATGCACCAAATAAGCTCGGCAGCTTGTGCAATGTGCAACCGATAAATGTACTACAAAGAACTTAGATCTTACGTTATATGTAGATTCGTAGTTACACGCGGTGCCGGCTCGGCTTGCTGAACTTCAATCGATACGCCGTCGTATATACTCGTGATAATTTTAACTATCCGGCCGGGCGAGAACACCGAAGACAGATCCTCCGGCGAAAAGTTAAGGCAAAACGCGATGTTAGCCGGCCTGTCTCGGTCGCGTAAATATTTAGATTAGACACGCGCCGGTGAAACGGATCGCGAGATGATGATTTAAGCAAATGGAAGATCGACACGGGAAACGGTTGCGGCCACCGTACAGAGCGAACATTATGCTTCTCGTCAACAAACGCTTTAAATGTTTTCACGTGAAAATAAAACAGTAATTGTTCGCGGATAAATTGATTTACATTTTTCTCGGAATCGAATTCGAGTCACACACTCGGCAAATGTTTACCTTTTCTCGACGCGGATTTCTTACGTCTGAAAATTGCCAGATTTCAGCACGGCACTTGCCCGCGGAGTCAACGTTATTATTCTTACGGGCGGTAAAACCTTTTACTTATTTCGAACGTCACGCGGTCATAGTTCTCGCCGGGAGCACCGACTCCTCTGCAACAATGTATTTTATTATCCCGCGCCGCTGGCTCGCGGAGTTCTCGCCACTT